>VXAZ01004546.1:0-16067 GCA_013399875.1 Gymnorhina tibicen | reverse complement strand
TAGCATTATCTTTGCCTCTCCTCTCCTCTCCTCTCCTCTCCTCTCCATGAAACCTCTCAGTGTCTCTCCTCTCCATGAAACCTCTCAGTGTCTCTCCACTGTTATGTTTCAGCTCACACATTTTGTTGCTTTATTTTTATGTCTTCTTGCCTTGAATCTCAGTCTCAGTCTCAGTCTCAGTCTTTTTCATAAATAGGGCTATGCAGTCTGGTGGTGCGACCTTCTGAA
Source organism: Gymnorhina tibicen (assembly GCA_013399875.1). NCBI lineage: Eukaryota > Metazoa > Chordata > Aves > Passeriformes > Artamidae > Gymnorhina > Gymnorhina tibicen. Next base: position 15,839 of record VXAZ01004546.1, on the reverse strand, counting down.
GTTTAGGGAATAGCTCAGGGGCTGTGCGCAGTGACCTAAAAGAGCGATGTAACTGTAGCCAAGATTCTGACTTTGAAAATGGACGCCCAGTTTACAATAATGTGACATTGAGGTTGCTGAATTTTCAGCATCCTGTATATTATGCAAACAGCCTTCTGTCAGCTCAGGAAACGAGAGGTCTCAGCAAGCAAGAATATGTTGATGGAACCAAAGCTAGAATTAACAATTCAAGGTCTTCCAGAGACAATATTAACCTCAGCAGCACAGCATTGAGAAATAGCAAATGAAACTTTCGAAATATTGCAGAAGTGGGTCTCAGAGGACAGCTCAAGTCAAACACAAAAAAGAAGATTTCTAGCTGACAGAAAAGTGATGAATGTGTTGCCATCAATCATGACAGATAACAAGAATACAGCTGGTCATTTGCTTCCTACAGTAGAAACTCTTGCTTATTTCTAGAAAGCTAAGAGATTTGAAGAAAAACCACAACCTGTACATGAAAGAACATGTTAAAAGTGCTACTTATTACATAGAATTTATTACCCTTCCTAAGTACAGTGGAAATGTTCCAAAAAATATCTGAAAGACGTGTGCATTGTGACAAGGACACTGTTTCACAAGGGAGGAGGACAGATATTAATTTAATGACTTCAAACAAAAAATGTCACACAGATCTGTCCTTCATGCTCCTTGGACCAACCACATTTTTTACTTCAGGGGGAAGTACTGAAGGCACACAGAACAGACCAGACCAGACCAGACCAGAACAGAACAGAATATTCAAAGCACTCAGAATTTCTGTCAAGGCTTTTGCCACTTTTTTCCCCCAGGAATTACCAGTGTTAAAGCAGTTAATGAACATAAGTAAGGAAAGTGTAATTGATGTTCCTTTTACATTATCAACTTCTGCAACAAGCCACTGGTAAGGTTTAGAAATTCATAATATATATCTTTACTGTCTCTGTGAGTAATCTGAAGGTTATTGAAAATATAATAAAGGTAATGCAAGTTAGTAATACTTTGGTATATGCTTTAGACATTTGGCATAAAATTTTAGATAATGAGGAATTTCTGAATTTACAAAACCCCAAATATTCCTTAGACTTTCAGAACTTATACCACCAAAACAGTTAATGACATGCAGTACATAGCACAGTGCAAGAAGCTGTTGGTTTTCTCCACAATAGGCAAGAAATCTTTCTATCAAGTAGTGACAGGTTTACTTGCACGTTCAAACGCAAAGTCCCAGGTTATGGGAGGTGATAACTGGCCTAGGAACTTTCTGTGCCCAAATCTCTCCATACACCCTGACAACCAAGGAACAACTACTTCAGGGCAATTTTCAGTGTTTTTTCACCCAAAATGTTGTCTTCTCCTACACCAGGAAAACACCACATTTTGCAGAATCCATGATATGCTAACAGTGTTAATTATTTATTATATAATTGTATAATGTTCAATATAATTACACACTAAACAGCTCACATAAGAGTGAACTAGGACCACTTGGGAAGACAGAGATGTATTCCTTCGTACTCTCCAGAAGACAGTTTTCCCAGCTCAGCAAGGCCATCAACATGATGGCAAAGCACAGAGCCATTTTTTGTATTGTAATGTTCCTGTGTGCAGCAAAATCAAGAGACAAGCAGTGTAGCCAACAAACTGTGTGATGCACAAAAAATCTTGCTGCCCAATAACAGCTATAACTACAGCATTATTAATGCACAACTGCTGTTGCCTTGTGCTCCATGTTCGTGCTCCAAAAAACACTTGGTGGGTTGACCCTGGTGGACAGTAGGTGCCCACCAAGTCACTCTCCTCAGACAGGAGAGGGAAAAGATAAGATGAATAAGCTCAAAATAAAAGAAGTGTGACAAATTAAACATCCATAGTAAGAGTAAAATTTATTTTAAAATCCCACAGTTTGATATTTCAGCATCCTATTATGAAGTGTCTTTGGACTGGTACTATTTTCAATGGCTGCAGTACACTCTTACTGAAGTAGACTGATAAAATAAAGGTGGAAAAAACTTCTGAAAAGTAGTTTTCGTGAGCTGAGAGAACTACTTAATGAATACCATTCAGTCAGCAAATGGAAGTGTGCATATGACCTTACAGACATTTCTTTTATGCAAATGGTTCCATTCCTCCATCAACCTTTTGCAAAATGACTGTTTTCTGGGCAGCTATGAAAAGACCCTCAGATGACACCTTGTGTCATCTAAAGGAAGCACTAATTCCAGAGGATTAATTTATCCATGCTTGAGGCTGCCAGGTCTTGTCCCCACACCTATCTGAATTCAATGTGACCTGACAACGTAATAGTTAAATCAATCTTATAACATGATAAATCTACTGTATTTAGGAAAATTAGTGTGTATTCACAATACAAATGTAAAATAATTTGAATTCAATTAATCACAAAAAAGAAAATATACGTGTTATTTTTAAATTCATTTGTTCATATGCTTCACTCCATATGTTCTATAATGTAAATAAACTCTGGAATAAATAAAAATATTTTTGGAATTGAGTTCATCTTTGTGGGTTTTGTCATTTTAAGTAATGCTACTAATACTTTTTAAAAAGTGAGCAACTATTTTTTTTTACATTTCATTTTCTCTTTTGTTGCTCTGTGAACTACGTTTATAGGTAATTTAGATGGGTAGCTAGAATTTTTTTAAAACACATCTCTTATAGCAGTAGTACACTGAACAAAGTGGTTTTTGCCTCTACACGTAATATCATACTTCATTGACCTACTTACAGTATTTTACTGAGCTGATGCAGTTAATAGTCCTTAAGTCAGAAATAACTACATTACTTTTCTTTTGGGCATATCCTCTGATAATTGTGGTTTTTAAAAATTTGATTCTTGAGACTACTTCTTTTTCCTTTTTTTCAACATATCTTGTAGCTAAACAAAGATATAAAATGACTAGCAAGGACTGAATATCTTTATCCTTTAATTACGGAATGAGACCCATCTGCACTGTCAATAGAACAGTGTAGGATCCATGTTGAGAAGGATGTTTAACTACACAAAGGTTTATAGATTAGACTTGGAATACAAAACTTTATTTAATAGGAATTTGTCAAAGCTGACTAAATGGAATTGAGCTCTGTGTGACAGCCACTAAACATATCTTAAATGCAAATCTATATTCCACCCTCAAGGACAAATTTATCCTCTTGTCCTATTGACTGTAATCAGTAGCATCTTACAAAATAATTACATACCCACATAAACAGGTTTTTTTTTTCTCAGAATCAAACTGAAAGGTTTTTACTCATCTCATGTGTTCAGATACAATTGTTACATTACTCATAATCTCATTTGAATTACATTGGCCTTTAATCTTATCTGAGACTGCAATTCATGGATTAGAAGGCTACTGCAAGACATTAATTGCTGTCCTTAAACATCTTTTGAATTATAGATGAGTGACATTTTGAATTCTGCAGTATGAAATTTAAAACTGATAGCTATTTAAGTATTAATGATGTATTTGGTCTTTACCAGTCGTGTAATGTCTGACTAGAGGAGTTAAAGACTCTTAAATGCTATAGAGCTTAGTGATTTAATGACAGTGTCTGATGACTAGAAACCCATGAATGACTCCTTCATGTCATTTCAGTTTAAAGAAAGGTTGCTTTCTCCAAAAACATCTTGGCACTCAATACTGAAACTGAAAAAGCACAGGTAAAATGAAGATGGGAAATTTTATCTGGTCTTCCTTTTTCTCCCAATAAGACCTTTCCTCTACCCTATAGCATTTCTTTATGTCCATATATTTTTAATTGTCTTAAGAAATTATTTCTTAACATTTTTCCTTAAGAAACAATTTCATGGGCAAGTGGTTCTCAGTGTCAGAAAGATTTTCTTGTTATTTAACTTAAATATTTCTTCCCTAATTCCATCTCATTATTCCTTTACATACCCTAGGCAATATACTAATTGACTCTTCTATCTCTTTGATGTTTATATCCTTCAAATATTCAAGTAGAAAACATTAATTAAGCTTCAAAATATTCTTAAGACCATTCTTCTGCTTTAAGCAGTACTGTGTAGACATAACAGTATATTCGGAGTTTAAAGGATAAATATCTAAGAAAGACCAAAAAATTTCATTCCCCAGAGCATGCTATAAATAAAATTCTAGCTGCTTCAGTGACAGTTATTATGCAGGTCTTAGTGACAGCTCAGTTATTTGGAATATGTCCTGGCAAGAAAGAAAATGTTTGCTTAAAACCTGGGATTACACAATACTCATTTTTCAAATGTCTCCCTAATGCCTGAGGTCTCTAAGAATGAATAGCAATTCATGACTAACAAGGAAAATTCATTCACAGTGTAGTAAAAATAATGAGAAACCAAAACAGCAAGAACAATATGATAGCAATTTTCAAGGTTAATGAAAGAGTGTGATCTGGTGACTGGCATTAAAAAGTTAAAATTCTAGAAGCTGAAGAGATTGTTGCAAAAGATGGTGCAGGATCACACATAACCACAGAACCATTGCTTGGAAGGAATTTCTGGAGACCATCTCTCCCAACCCTACTCCTACAGGAGGTTCACAGAGTACATTACACAGGATTGCATACAGCTGGGTTTTGAATATCTCCAGAGAAGGAAACTCTGCAGCTTCTCTGGGCAGCCCAATCCAATCCTTTGTCACCCCCAAAGAATTTTTCCCTCCTATTCAGATCGAACTTCCTGTGTTTAAGGTTGTGCCCATCACTCTGTGTCTGGACACCGAAAAGAGTCTGGCCCCATCCTCAGACACGTGTCCTTAAGCTGTTTGTATGCATAGGTCCCCTCTCAGTCATCTCTTCTCCAGTCTAAACAGGCCCAGCTCCCTCAGCCTTTTCTCATAAGTGAGATGCCCCAGCTGCCTTACCAACTCCGTAGCTCTCAGCTGGACATGCTCCAATACTTTCCTGTCTGTTTTGTCCTGAGGAGCCCAGAACTGGACACAGCACTCCAGATGCTACTCCTGAGCCCTCGCCAGGACTGAGTAGAAGGGCAGGATCACCTCCCTTGGCTTGCTGGCAGTGCTCTTCCTAATGTGCTCGAGGATACCACCAGCCTTCTTGGCCCCAAGGGCACTGCTGGCTCATGGACAGCTCCTTGTCCACCAGGACCCCAGGTCCTTCTCTGCAGAGCTGCTTTCCAACAGGTCAGCCCCCAGCCTGTCCTGGTGCCTGGGGAAATTCTTCCTCAGGTACAGGACCCTGCACTTGCCTTTGCTAAATCGCATTAAGTCCCTCTCTGCCCATTTCTCCAGTCTGTCCAGGTCTCACAGACAGGCTGCAGGACACTCTAATGTAGCAGCCCCTTCACCCAGCTTTGTGTCCTTGGCAAACTGGATGATGAATAAAATCAGAAACAATAACAGAAGAGATACATTGACTTTCAAAATAAAACACACATACGATATATGTACATCACATACAAAGAAAAGCAAATCTGTGCATCATGGGAAATTAAACTGAGAAAAAGAATACTGCAGAACTAGATGACTAGATAGGTAAAAAAAAAGATGAAGGAAAAAATATATCTGACTTTTAAAACATAAATACACAGACTATAAAGACCTTTTTAAAAGTTACTAGATGCTAAAAAGCCAAACATTGTCTATAGGCCTGATTTAGGAATATAAACTTAATGACCCCTAAAACAATCTTAAAAAAAATAACAATAAATCAATTGTAAAAAGAGAAATTTATAAGAAAAAAATGGGGTTTATCTATATTTACAATGGTCTTGAGGAAATCAGATGTCTTGGTTTGAGACATCTCATAAAGCAGACGATAGGGGAATACAGTATTGTCATAAAATCACACCAAGACATCAGATAACACTTTTCCTGAGTATGCATCAAAAGATAAAACACAAAAATATGAGAACAGTATTCATTGTGAAGAGCACATAAAAAATAATTAAAGCTTTGGGAGTGTACAATCAACATACTGATGGATTATATGTCAGTGTCTGTCCTGGTACATTCGTTATACATGAGTTTCCCAGTGAACAGGATGTATTCCAAGGAGAAGAAGAAAGACTTGATAAAATGGACAAATGTGGGGGAGTATACATTTATGGAACGTAAACTTTAAATATTATCTTTCAGGATGACAAAGATGGGTTAGTGCAATTAATTCAGTTTCTGCAAATGTTTCTGATGCAAATATTTCCGGCAAATTGTGCATCTCTGCTAACAGACACTATAAAGACATGAAAATAAATAATAAATTGGAAATAATTCAGTGCAGATAACTGTCAAGTAGAGGCAGACGTACTGTAAAATTTGCTGCCTCCCATTAACTCAGCTAAACCTGAAAACCCTTACTCTTCAAAAATTGTTTATGCAACTGATAGATTGTTTTGGTTTGTTTGGTTTGTTTTCCTGGTGCAGTCTGTACATATAGGCTGATGTCATGGTTTGACACTGGCCAAATTCCAGGCACCCATGACAGCCACTCACTCACCCTCCCCTGCTACAGCTGGGCAGAGGAGAGAAAAAATTTAACAAAGGGTTCATGAGTTGAGATAAGGACCAGGACAAAACACTCCAAGGGTAAAACAGGCTCAACTTAAAAGTACAAAGTGAATTTATTACTAACAAAATCAGAGGAGGATAATGAGAAGTAAAATACGCCCTTAAAAGCACATTTTTTTCCCCCAAGCTCTCCCTCTTTCCCACTGACAGGGCAGGGAGACAGTGCGTGGGGGTTTTGGTTAGTTTTCCACCCGAGATCTTCCATTGCTCAAGGAAAGGAGTCCTTCCTCTGCTACACTGTGTGGTCCCTTCCCATGGGAGACAGTTCCCTGTGAACTTCTCCAGCATGGATCCAATCACCCAAGCAGCTGTCCTGCCAAACCTGCTGCAACGTGAGTCCCTCCCACGGGCAAACAGTCTCTCTAAAACTGCTGCAGTGTGGGTCACTCTTCCACGGAGTGCAGTTTTTCAAGGACAGTGCTCCAGCCTGGAAGCAAGGGCCCTCTCTCTCCACCAGGTCTCCCACTGGATCACAGCCTCCTCCAGGCATCCACCCACTCCAGCCTGAGCACCTCCCCCATGGGCTGTGGGTGGATCTCTGCATCCCCCATGGACCCCCACGGGCTGCAGGGTCACAGCTGCTTCACCGTGGTCAACACCACGGCCCGCAGAGGAACCTCGGCTCCGGTGCCCGGAGCACCTCCTCCCCCTCCTTCTCCACTGACCTTGGTGTCTCCATGTTGTTTCCCTCACGTGTTCTCACCTCCTCCTCTTCTCTAGCTGGAATTAAAACTGTGCCCCGNGCTACCAAAAACCAGGCCATGCAAAACCAACACAGGTGAGTAAATAAAAAGAAGACTAGTCATTTCTCATGTTAAGTACAGCAAATATTGCTTTAGTGCATAATTATGCATTTCAGTGTGTTGCGTCTCAGGGTCAGAATTCAAATGGATTTTTTTGTCTGGACAAAGAGAAAAAATTAATTTCAAAAAAAGGCTTCCCTTTTATATTTCTTATATACTAAAGAAGAAAAACTTTATACAATTAGTACGCTGTTTTACTAACTAACTAGGTAGGAATATCTTCTTTCAGAATACTTCTGATCCTCAGAAACTGGAAAAAAGTAAATAGGAGTGTTTCTTTTTCCCCTCCCCTTCCCTCCCCTCCTCTTTCCCCCACATAATTTTTCTGTCATTAAAGGAAAATAAAACCACTTTAAAAATCTTATACTGCACCAACATTTCTGTTGTGTGTTCAATTCACAGTTGATGATTGTGACTAAACTAAGTGACAAATGGGAAAGAAAATTTTGCTAATGTTTGTGAGAACAGAGAATTAATATTTAGTACATTTAGATTTTTTGGCAATACTAGGGACACATATCTAACACTGTATGTCTACAATATTCTGGACTTTTAAGAAACTAGTAGAAAATGCTATTCATTTTTTTTGTCAAGAGAAATAAGAAAAGAGTAGTTAGGAGCAGGAATGATGCCCTTACCTCTCTTCTAAGTGTCTGCTCTTTGATCAGTTTCATTATTTAATTATGTGGAAAAACAACTATTTCATATGAAGGACTATTCAGGCTGACAGGTTTAAAATGAAATTGGAGTTTACTGTGGGATGCTGTTGCTCTTGAGCAAGATGAACTCAATCCATTTCAAGGAAGAGAGAATTGTATGCTAAAACATAACGTAAGACTCATACTATTGACACATTGTAGCAATTACAAGCATCTGTCTAATCCGGCTATCTGTCTGTGCCTATTTCACATCATGTTTTTCTGCAATGATGACAGGCTGTCCTGTAACTAGAAACATGCCTGTTTTATAAATATGAGTAAAAATATAATTTTTTGTCCTCTTGTTATATATTTTTCATTGTAGAAAGGAAAAGATATCAACAAAACAAGGCCTTTGAGAATGTTATGTATATGACCCACAGGGGTTAACCACTGGATGGTGTTACCTTGTTGTGTTTTATGATTGAGTTGGACAATTCAGTTTTACCTGTTTATATATTGAACAAATAAGTTTTCTTCTCTTTTGTTCTCTTCCAGATTTCATAACTGCAGCTGGGTTATGCAACAAACAAACAAAACTTTGCAATTGTTATGGTCTAATTAATTTTTATAATTGCTCAATCACTATAAAAATAAGCGGAAATGATAGAAGTTACTTTGGTTTAACAACATGAGTAGGTACTGAATAAACTAATTTCCTGATAAACACCATTCTTATTCTACTAGATCTTCAAGCAAACCAGATAGATATACAGCATTTTAAAACAAACACAAACCCCTGTCATTCATTGCATGAGATAAACCCCAGCATTCTTGTGGGAACCTCATTGTGACTGTTGATGACATGCAGTACATAGCACTGCAAAAGTAGGTGAACTGCGTGATTGACATCCTCTGTACAACAAGCTTGGGACTCTGCAGAGAAAGACGTAGCTCCATATTCACACGCAGCAGCTATTGAACGTCAAACCAATTAATACCAGTTGTACTTCTGGGTAAGTATTAACCAAAGTGTGGTGATAATAAGGCACTTGACAAGCTACTGATGATAAGTATGGCAGAAATACATAATTTTATTGCTACATTGTCTACCTGTCTTTTGGATTATTTCTGTGAGCCAACAGGAAAAAACACCACACTTTCTCTTTTTTCTACTACTTGTTCCTTCTTATTATTTAATTATAGAATGAAAGTGTATGATTGCTCTTCTCCATTAGAAAGTCTATAACCTAAGTGAAAAGCATATGTACGTATACTCGAGGGCAGAAATAGTGTTATTTAATCATGTATTAAAGCTTTGTTGCAGTTCTGATTCTGAATCCATTTCATATTTGCATTTCTTTATTTATGCAACCATTCATTTGGTATCGCTTAATGTTATTGAGGTAGATCATCAGTGAGAACACATTGTCCATTGCAAATATCAAAATAACCCAATGTAAAACAGTAACTGCTACTGCTACAGTTATGAACTGTTCCCATTCATAATCCACAGACCTGCATTTTAACAAATGATCAGTCCCTATTGAGTTCTTAATTTAGGGAGGAATACTGCATGCAATTAAACCACATGTTTAAGGATTATTATTTAACATATAAATCCACTAATTCATGGTAGATTCTGGGGCAGTACATTAAATGATATATATCATCTTCTATTTTTTACAACAAAACACAAAAAGTTTCTTTCTTTTGCTGTTCGAACGAAAAAAAAAGACAAAATAAAATCTTAAAGGAAGATTTACAATTGTTTTTGAGGGAAAGCTAAACTGAATTACAAATAACACATGATTTGTATTACTGAATGGTTAATTTTAAAGTGAAATCTAGAAGCACACAAGAAAAAATGCAAGAGCACAGCCATAGTTTGTTATATTAAGGCCTTTAACCCAGATATTTAGAATCTGACCTACCAAAATCAGCAGAAATATTTCTCATTGTAGTAGTTTCAGAGCCTCAGTTGTTTTCTCATATAAGTTCTGGACTTTTGGATGTCACACCTCTGGGAAAAGTTTGTTAATTGTCAAAAGGTTAAGATCATTAAATTGTTTTTCCATTGTCTTCACTGAGTTTTGAAAGTTTTATAATTGTGCTTTTTCCAAACAATTTTATTAATATATTGCTTATTTTTAATTATCATACATCTTCTTCTATTAGTTTGACTTTTTTAATTGTTAAGAGACATAAACTACTCAGAAATTTCAATATTGCTAAATGTGTTTCACCTGTCCATTTAGCTTCGCACATTGTCCATTTAGTTTGCTTTGGAGAAGAAACTCTGGTCTTCAAACTAGTGATACATTTTCGATATAAAATATCCTCCTGTTGTTGTGCCTGCACAGCCAATGTTTTGAGTTCTATTTTGATACTATTCTTCTTCTCCTTTCAGGGTAGTAACCCCCATGCTTCCCAAAATTTCTGGGGTTTAATTCAGACACTTTTGATAATTGCGCATTGCTTTTTTCCTGAATATTTTGGACAGCTAGTGAATTAAAGGGCTTATGAATCAGCAGATGTTTACACATTCTCTTGCTGCTTTAGATATCGAAGCCTACAACAAAAAGGAGAGTATGTGGCTCCAGGGTAAATCAGGGCAAACTGTGAACAATGAATCTTCCAGTATGCAAGTGGCTAAGTAGAACACGGTTTTCTACTGCCTTTAGAAGATATATATGTCTACATTATACTCATTAAGAAAAATAAAACTTTCCAGCTCACGATGTTCTCTAAATGCTTACACTTCTCATCCCCTATGGCCTAATTTGTATTATTTGCACTCATTTCTTGTATCTCCAAGGAGGTGATCATATTTTGGATGCTCATATCAAAGCATATGAAAAATGAAATAGGAGATCCTATCCTAAAATAATGTCTCATTTGTGACATGAGTGACTTGACTTCAAAGCAGGAGAATTTCGAATGTCCAGTAGAAAACTGTAATAAGAGTAAGAAAATGAGTTAGGTCTACAACATGTGTTCATAAATTATGGCAATATACACAGGACTAGAAGAATGGGAAAAGAGATTGTTTCTGATTGTTGTCAAAAAGAACATTTTTTTCCCTGGAAAGCAATGTGGAGCAAAGGTCTGTTCAATACCTATGTCCTGATGTAAAATCTTATGAGAACTATCAACCATATGTATCTATATAGTCTTGGGCAGCATGTTAGTCATCCTCCCTCACAGCTCATAAACCTGACAACTTGATGTAATACTAAGGATTTGCATTTGCTGATTCATCTTAAATTTTTTGTGCATGTAAATTGAAACAACTGACACCTACAGAAGATGGGCAAACTCCCCCCCAGAAAAGCACTTTCAAACCATAGATATTCCCCACATATCAACAGAACAACTTCTGTGAGTTTGAAGATATTTTGCAGTGTTTATTATAGAGAACTATTTTATTCAACCTTAAGGGTTATTCTCAAATAAATAAGTGAGTTCTGTGAGAAAATAGACCCCCTCAGAAGTGCTGGAAATAGAAGATTAAGGAAGACTTCAGCTCTTAGAAAAATATTTTGCCAAAGCTAAGCAAACAGACAGACAGTCAGATTCTCCTCATTCAAACTTATTTACGAGTTTTGAAAGGCCTCGTATATGGCATCAGAATTAAAACTCCTCCTCAACACAAAATATCATTTTGCCTTAAGACTGAATTCAAGTGAGAGTCATTCATTTACCTGGAATTAGGTAATCAAGTTACATTGTACTGTATTTTAACTCAGAATACAATACAGGAAACATTGAAAATGCATGTTTATGTGTTTATGATTATGATTCATGTTATGAAGTAATTTGTCACCCTCATTGGGTATGCAGGTGAGACAAAGCACACAAAGGCTGTGTCTGCACCGGAAAACACAGCAGTGCTGGTGTGTGAGCTGCCACCTGATGTGGCAGAGGCAGTTTGTTGATACACATGCAAGCCATTGTATGCTTGGTGGCACAGACCCTCGGGGATGATCCCAAATTTATTTGATCTATAAGGTGTAAGTAGGTTCAGGGTTAAACAAAGGATACGCAGCTGCCTACACTACAGGATACTGTAGTGAAACAGTTTTCTATTAAATATTCTCTCACTGCACATGAAGCTAGGAAACAGCTAGATAAAGTCAAAGAAAGGCTTTGCTCTCCTTCCCCCCTGTACAATCTGCTGTGACATGGACGGCAGATTGCAGAGAGGACCAGTGATATGTATGTTTTGGATGTATTTGTCAGGTAAAATTGTTCCTCCTCAATTTATTGCCTAATTTATTATAGATTTTATACATAGGATTTATAGAAAAGATGCAACTTAAGCTCAGTAGTTCTGTTATAGTACTGTTTAAATTATACAGAAAATAAATGCTGTATATAATGACTACTTTATCTATAGCTAAGATTTATTAAGAAATGAATCTTAGAAAATTCTTTCCCTGGATTTGCCTTCTGAGCAATTACACAGCATACACAAAGATCCTAAAGGTTTTGTCTGATGCTTTTATGTCTGATATATTGAAAGAAAGCTTGTGCTCTGTTTTTTCCTAGGAAGTATGACTATTTTTGTACCTTTACCATAGATCATTTTTTGTTTTCCATTATGTCCATTCAAATCTAAGCTGTTTGTCAGTGAATGTAGGTCCATCAGTCAAACTCTTGATTTGAAATAAGCAGAAAATATATGAAATCTACATATTTATGGAAGAAAAAGAAGGTGAAAAAAAAAGGAAAAATAGAGAGATTTCAGCTAGTGATTTAAGAGGTCTTAATTGAATTGCACTGAAAGGGATATTTGAAACTTCAAGAACAGCTTTTTTTAGTGTCTAGTTTAGAATTACTCAACTGTTTTGTCTTTCTTTTCTTTTTCTGCTGCATTCTATAAACAGCTAAATGTTCAGAAGTAAATATGTTTAGAGCTATTGCAACACTTGTGTTGAAAATGCAATTTTCTCTTAATGTTTAAGGATTACTTTGAGGTTATTTCTTTTAATTGAAACAATACATTTTAATGTTCCAAAGCTGCCACTAGTTTATTAAAAAAGGTGATTTTATCCTGTAAGAGGGATAACAGCTACTTTGTGCTTTGTTTCTTCCTGGAATATACAAGAAGAAATACCCAATAGCAAGAGAGAATGGGAGCTGGAAGTCATACAGTTCTTATGTTTACAGGTTGCATGATTCTGTTTGGAAGTGTACCACAATAGCTGTTATGTTTTTACAGTCCCCATTTTCATGATTATTAGATCATTACATTTAGCTTAAACCAATTTAAGTTCGTATTAGCAAGAACTGGTGATCATCTCTCACCTCTGACCTTTGGGTTAATGAGAAGTTCCTCCGTGTAATTGCTGTATCTTAAGATGGCACTGTGGTGTGTAATTGTTATCCCTGTAAAATGATATTTAAAGTTTGTTTTACATGAGCAAGTAGAATAACATTACTTCTGCAGTGAGCAATAATTATCTGCTTCCTAGCTGAAAATATATACTGTGGATAAATTATGTTCATATAGTAGCCTTTGATTGTAAGGCAAGTTAATTAAAAGAGGAATGCTGAAAAATATGTCAGTCTACTGAGTGCTGATAGAATAATAATATTACTTTACGATAAAACATTCTAGACAAACAAACAAAAAAGTTGATTTTGCTCTGAATATTTTTTTTCATTTTTGGATAAAATGAAAATAAAAAATGATTTTACACTTTGATTATAACAAAAATGCAGCCATGAAAAGAAATATCTATTTGTTTTAATGGAATAAGAAGTGTCAAAACTCTGTGCACTCACTTGGTACTTATATGGGTTGATACAGACATGAAGTATTGAGACTGAAACTTATGTTTTTCACCTTGCAGTTTTCAGTATATAATAGCAAATTGCACATTAGGTGTTATATATGTGTTCTTCCTCTGCTGCTTTAATTAATTCAGCCATAAAAAAAGATATTGCCATCAATCCATGAATATTTTAACATTCAGAAAAGTTTTTATTCAATATATATTTATTTACCAGGACAAAATTCATTGTGTGACAATACTTTGAATTTCAAAAGCTGTTTCCATATATAGCACAGGACCCACTGATCTTGATCTGCTTCTGATCTTGAGTTGCCTTTTCAACTCTACATAGTGTTGAAAAAAGGATGTTGCATGAGCCATCAGCCTTGAATTTGTTTTCCCCACCTTATGTAAAGCTCACGACGTGTCAGCTGCCAGTTATTAGGAAGAGAAGCTATGTTAATTTTATTTACAAAAGTTCTCTTTCATGACTTTCTCTACAGGAATAGTGTACAATTCTAATATTAATCAGTAATTGGATTCAGTTTTACTTTCTCCTTTAAAAAATGATATAGAGTAACTCACTCCTCACTAATATCACTTATCAGTCTCAAAAGAAGAGCATTTACCACACACTGTGGACAAGGTCTCTCATTTTCATTGAATTGGCCTAGTGCCTCTTTGAATTTGCAAACAGACTGACAAGAGACACTTAAGAAGAAGGCTATTTTGCTTGCATTTCCACATATGTTTAATTTTGCAATTGTTTAAAAACATCTCCTCTTAATTTACTTGGTTTACTTTTTTACAATTTTTCCAGTAACTAATAAAATTTATATTGTTTGTCATTAAATTTTGTTTGGCATAATTTTAAAATAAATATAATACAGCAGATACACATAATATATATAAGCACTCCTTTTGCATGAGATGGAATTCACAGTAGTGATATAATTGATTGAACTGTAAAATTCCACATTTACTTTAAAAAGAATTAAAATCTAGTCATGCTATATCCAGGGTATAATTTCTTTAAACTTTTGATAAGAAATAACTTCACAATAAACACATTTGCTAAGGTAAGCTATTTTTATAAGCTCTTAACTGCATGCATTTACTCTATAATAAATTAACCTTTGTATACATTTTGACTGCTGGAGGAGGAAAGTTATAAATAGATTCTCATGGTTAAAATATCATTAACTGCTTAGAGAATGGATGGCAACACTCATATATGCATGTTTTAGGAGGTCAAGAATATTATAAATGGAGTGCCAGAAAGAAAGAGGCATGTAATAGGATTGAGTATAATGTGGATGGAAAGCAAACTAAAAATTACAAATAGTTTACTTCTATAGAGAAATAAATGTAGGCTGTTATTGCCAATGCAGTTTGCAATAATGGTTTAGGGGTTCTATAAAACACTTTTATTTCAACAAAATGTTTTAGATTTTTTTTCTTCTCTGAATTTCCCAAGACACACACATCAAAGATGGAAATAGTTCCCTGAAGATATTTTCTATATCAACAGGTTTTTTCAGGTTTCTAGCTGTCATCTTATTAGGTTGGATATAATTAAAATGATAATTCCAATTCACTCTATTTCCTCCTTAAGCACAAAAGAAACACCCAAACCAAAATTAACCAATCAACCAACCAACCAACCAACAAACTCCGCCCATTTATTAGACTAGGTAGCTTCTTTGTATTTTACTAAAGAGAGGATGCAATGTATCAGCAAATATTATAAAGTTGCTGAGGCACTAGGACATGCATTAAGTCCTCGATTGCCTAAGAAATGCTACACAGTGTATTAACTAATGAAGGGCCCTGAGAATGGGAATTGTACATCACGGTCCTCCAATTAAAATTATGGAGAAAAACTATGCTACCTTGTATGCTTCATAAGTGCTGGAATCTGTAATTCTCAGACAGTCCTGTAATGTCAGCTCCCTCACACAGCAAACAAATATGCCATAAAATCCTAGGGATTTTCACTGAAAGGCTTGAGTATATTCAGAAACATATATGGAAAAAATTAAATATTATTTACAA
>VXAZ01004545.1:208043-255549 GCA_013399875.1 Gymnorhina tibicen | reverse complement strand
GCTCGGGGACTACAACACCACAGTATATTTTGTTGGCTTGGATGTGGGATTTACAGTCAAGGAGAGGTATCTTTTCCTACAAAACAATTAAACAAAAACCAAATTAATGCAATCAATTTTTGAAATATACTTAATATTAAATCAAAGCAGTAATTTTTTATAGGAGAGTGACTTCAGAAGCTATAAGATATTGATAGATATTTTCACTTGATCATGTAGGAATATTTAAGAATAAAATATCTGATATACTTGAAAACAAAAATAACTTCCAAGCCACAGACCAATCTTAACAGAACTCTAAAAAATACGACAGTGCTGGAACAGTGAAATTCCACAAGGCAATTTGCAAATATCAAATTGAAACAGAACAAGGACCTAACAATTTCTTTCCACTTGACTAAAGCCTCCACTGGAGAGTGTTAATACACATGGCAAGTAGACAAATGCTAACTGTCAGGATTTTAAAGTAAACCTGTTTCATAATGATCACTGTCTCACCAGACAGCAAGAATGAAATAACTGTTTGCTTTAATTTTCCATCAGACTATGCAAAGGATCTTTTTCAAACAGATTTTGCTTTCAGTTTAGACTTTTTGTTTTACATTACTGCCTTTCTTTCATAAGCTTGTTTGCTTAGAATGCAATTAATACAAAGAAAACACTTTGCCAATGGCACAATCTTCCTGATTCTTTGGCATATTACTTCCTGCAGGTTAAATGCAACTCCCTAAACTGGTCCAATGCAGCTGTACACTTAAAAGGACTGAACAGCCACAGAGTTTAGTTTGTGTTTACATGATAGTTTGGCATCAACACTTACTTTTCAATACTAAAGACAGTAATATTGCTCCAGGTTTAAGAACTCTGTGACTAAAGCTAAAATGCTTAATCAAGATTTGGGATTTTTACTTCAGCATTGATTTTGGTCAAATCATTTGTTTATAACCATGAATCACTATTGTAATGAGGAAATTCCTATTTAGCAACAGGTAGCAATAAAACTTCATGGAAATGGGTTTCAATATTAAATTCTAGAGATTAACCTGAAGGGCTGGTCTTTGTATTTTTCAAGTAAGACAAAAGTAATGCATATGGATTCCATTATCTACATTTTGTAGAGGGACCTAGAATGTTATTAAACAATAATATCTATCTGTGAAATGATCTTCTAAAAATATGGTGATTCATATGATTAGCTCTATTTAAAATTAAACTGAAAATTATGATTGATTACAATAGAATGCAATTGAGTAAACTGGTAGTACTTAGCATATTTCATTTTGCATACGTTTATGTACATGACCATACACACATAGCTATGTGCCTATAAATGCTAAATAAGATGGCTGGGGAGATTCCTATCATGATTATTTAGTTCAGCAGCAGCTTCAGCTTTACTTTCATAATTTACTGCTAATTTACTAACTAAGAGAGTGTCTAATGCTACTGAAACTAAAAACAGAAATGAAGATAGACCATAATTGTATGTAGGCCCCAAAGAATCTTTTACAGGCAGTAAGCTACCCCAGCAACCCAGCTCATGGCATTTTTGAGTGGTTATTCTGTGTAGTGCTCAGGGGAAAGTATTGCCCAAGCAGAGAAGGTTCTCAGCAGGCAGCTCTGCAGCACTGTTTGCAGCCTTGGGGAAGCATGAGTTTTTGGTCCCCATCCACCACTATGATTTTACCCTCTGAGGTCAGTCCTGTGCTGCTTGTTGATACTTAAAATACCTCATAGACTTCATCTGACTAAAATTCCTTGGTGAAAGCAAAAACCAACATTATTATAGTCTGCATTTCATGCAAGTTTTGTACATGGGGAACACCAAAGGAAGCAAAGGAAGTGAAACAAAACCCCAAGAGTAGATACACCAAAAATGAAAGTGCAAGAAGTATTAGCTCTTGGTCTATAGAAGAAATATTTCGGTAATTGAAACAAAATCAGTTATGTTGAAAACCACTGAAATTCTAGATGAATATATCTGGTATCTTCCAAGGTATCAGAAGGAGTAACCCAGGCTGTGCACGTCATATAGCACTGTTTCAAGGGTTGGAGGATAGAAGATGGGGTATAGGATGCTAATGCAGTAAATTTATTCCACGTGTTAAGCAAATTAACCACTTGTTAAACTATCCAAATTTTCTCTGAAATATTGCAGGAAGTGTAGTTACAATATTCAAGGAGATTAAGTAAAAATCCGCTTCTTGAAATATAAGAATAATATAAGGAAACCAGAAAAATGCCTGCAGGATCACCTTGTAATTGAATGATGTTAATCTATATCAGCAAAACTCTCTTTTCAAGAATGGAAAAGTGGTATCATTCTACTGACTAGAAACAACAAGCAAAGCAACACCAATAATCAGGTCATATGAGTATCATGGTCAGATTTAGACTGAGACTGATGAATGATGTATAGAAAAAATCAGAATAAGATGTCTCAAAAGAATGGATTTCAGAGGTAAAGCCATATTTTAAGGCTTTAAAGGAAATATAGTCTCAAGGCTGTCTAAAGCTTGTTCTCAAAAAACATTGTTCAGGAAATCTCAGAAAATGGGGCCTCACTTGACAAGATGAAAAACTGGCTGTTAAATTCAGTTTTGAAAGTCCTGGTCCAAAAATACCACTGTTTTTGTGAGGTGACAGCCCAAAAAAAGAATTCAGACACTTAAATAATATCTAAAGATATTCAGATTTTTTTACACATGTACTTTTGCAGAATAGGATCTGTCACAGACAATAGAATTACCTGATAAGGTTTAATTATATCCACTGGAACATGGTAGTGAAAACACATGCAATTTCTACTTTTCAAGACAGGGTTGACTTCCTAATTCAAGGTTCTCTGAAGCATGTTACAGTTAGTTTCTATTATATCTAACTAGAGCTGACAACTGTAGCACTAAAGATACCCACATACACTAGTCTGAAGGGGTTATGTGTGCAAGGCCAATTTTCAAACAATCAGAAGTTTAACAGAACAGATGTCTGAATTTCTGTGGTATATTGAAGATCATAGGTGTTACTCACTGAGGAGATACAGTTCATATCTCACCCATTTTTGCCAGTTTTACTTGTAAATTGCTGTAGCCAATTTAGAGTGCCAACTACCTCCCCTTCAAAAGAAAAAACCTCTTTGTAAAAAGGCAGAAGATTTTTTTTGTTTCCTGTGCTATTACATAAAGAGAAATTGTACTGCTACAAAAAGAGAAGGCTTCAGGGTGACATAATTGCATCCTTCCAGTGCCTGAAGGGAGCCTTCAAGACAGATGGATAAAGACTATTTATAAGAGTATCTAGCAACAGGACAAGGGGGAATAATGGCTTCAACTAAAAGAGGGCAGGTTAAGATTGGATATTAGGAAAAAAATTTTTACTGTGAGGGTGGTGAGGCACTGTAACCTGTTGCCAAGCGTTGTGGCTGCCCCATCCCTGGCAGTGTTCAAGGCCAGGATGGATGGGGCTCTCAGCAACTTGGTCTTCTAAAAGGTGTCCCTGTCTATGGCAGGGGAGTTGGAACTAAATTATCTTTACTGTCCCTTCCAACACAAACCATTATAGGATTTTGTGATTTTATAAAACTTAAAAATAATAATTATAAAAATTAATGAAGCCCTGTGATCAGTGATATAGAAAAGCAAAACAGAACTCCAGTTCCCTTTGAATAAAATTTAGGTTTGGAAGATCAGTGTCCGGTAAAAATGCAGTGTAAAAAAAGTAGGCATAAACATAAACTACCATAAACAGCATAAAGTTGTTGCAATAGCTGCTGTGAGGATTACTTTTTTTTTATACAATAACCCACCTGATGCAAATGTTTGTATGAGATCACATCATGGCATCGCATCCTCTTTCATGGACTTCTCATTCTGTGCCGATAATATCATATGAATTTAAGCACAGAGGTACTACAGTCCTAGTAAGGTATCAAAATCCTGTATGTAGGATTATGATATATTCATATAGGTATCCTAATACCTATACATAAAATATCCTAATAATTAGATATATGAACTATCTTAATACCTACGCATTGGAATCCTAACAAGGTAGCAAGACTTGCTAGAGTCATCTATCCTGGCATCTTGCATGAGATGAGTTCAATATTGCTAGTAGGAGCTAGAACAATCTTTCAGCACAGTTGCATTCAGTACTGAATTTAATCTGATCACATGAAACTGCAGCTTTCCCAATGAAGAACAGTTTTGTATGCATCATTACATTATCTCTGCACCATGGTTTGTAAGAATGAAATGGAAAAAAGAGCCACAGTCCCAGGAGTTTGAACCAGAAAAGAAAACCAAAATTATGAGCTGACTTTACCACCTGCCAGCTGATGACTTCAGGCTTGAAAGAGTTTTGGAAAATTTCTATCAGTAGCCAGCTTAAATCCACCAGAAAAATTTTAATACATCCTCTCCTCTTTCCATATTGCACAAAACCTCTTGTTTCAAAAGTAAACACCTATAATACATCATTTGTATATTAACAGAGGAAAATCTTAATTTATAGTATGTACCATAAAATTAACAAATAAGGAAAACTATCGAGTGAGTTTTCATATGTAAGACAAACTTACTCTGTAGGAATTGCAGAAGTCTTAAATGCTGAATAAGCAATGAGTAACTCTCTAATGATTATGATATGCTGTAAACTAGCTAATGAGTACTAATGAGTGAAAAATTTCACTTTAAGTATTCAGAATAACCAGTGAGAACTGGGACCTCAAGGAATTTCGGACTACTGCTTTCAAGAAATGTGGTTCCACTAGGAGGAAATCACATTTTTAAAATAGAGCAGGTTTTTTTAGCCATCTATCTGCTTTATGAATCTTCTGGTCCTGCAGGGTTCCCCCGGAAGGGGCACCAGTGGGGTGGTAGGGTGGTGGCATCAAAAAGGAGGGGAAGAGCCATTGGATAAGCTGAAAGCATTCAGGACCATGGCCATGCTCACCCTGCAGAGCACTGTTAACAGGAGGCTGCTCCTTTCTCTCGACCCTCACCCAGGCTGCTGGAACACTGGACAGGTTTTCTATTCCCTAGGCTGCTTGGCTAATTAAACCATGAAACTTGCAACAGGGTTGAGACGGTCTCATGTCCTGAAGTGGTCACTCACTTGCCACTCTGTCCATAGGAGAAAAGGGCATTGTTACAGGACCTAATTAGCAGAAGTAGTCACATTAAAAAGGTCATCTGATGATAGACTATAACATCATTACCCACTTAAAATACAAGAAATATCCATCCAGCCTCTCCAAACACCTCAAAATAGGAATACTTCAGCTTTCCCCGGGGTTCATTTAATTGCGGCTCAGCAAAGGCAGTGAGGACAGGATGTTCTATTCTAAAGACAGGACCTTCTATTCTAAAAAAGATTTCAGCATTTTGTTCAGTGGAACTTGCCAACCCTGGTTTCAAGCTGGTTTCAAGCATTCAGTTTGAAACAAATGCGTGGTCACTTTGTTACCTTTATAAACTAAGGATGGCAGAGGCAGTCTATGCCTCATATGCTCAGAGGCATTATTCTTTGCTTTAGAGGAACTCCTCCCAGTATATACATTTTATTCCTCCTTCTTAAGCATCTGTACATTATTTGTTGTGTTATGCTCACTATCCTGAATCTTCCAAAGATTACATCTCTCAAGATTAGTATACTTAGAAATAGGCATTTTAAACTGTTCTGAGAGGATTTCTCCCCAAACAAGCATAATTTTCATTAAGCAGCATTCTAAGTATTACAGAAAGGCTAACAGATGCTCACACTCTGTCTTACGGTCTAAGAAAATGCTGAACCTATTGATAGATGTAGTAACAAATCCTGCTTTAACTAAGTGGAACATCCCAAATAATCATGTTAAACTTCTTGTTTATTCTGGTAGGTAATAATAGGATTTAAACACAGAGTGCTGCTGAAACTGTAAAACACACTTCAGTGCCAGGGGAAGAAAATGTCATTACTACTCAACACAAATCAAGGGAGATTATTTAATTAGGATCACTTCATCCTTTAAGCAAATAAAAGAACCTGAGTCTGCCTTACTTCTTTCTGACTCCCACCATCAATTCTCTGAAACATTTTGATCAAAAGCGTGGTTTAAATCCACATCATACGCTTCCATAACACCTACTTTACACTTATTAGCTCTTTCTAAGCTTCTTCTAAATGAGATGGGGGCGACAATAATTTCTGACCATGTCTTCCAGAAATAGATTCTTTGTTAGTATTTAATCTTGCTTTCTCTTCTTTCCTCTGTTTTCTATGGTCAATTATCCTGTTTTCTGCTGTTATTTCTTTTGCTAATCACAACATTTTACAGCCTTGTTCTGAAGCCTATATTCCACACTATTAAGATCTTATTATGTATTCACACTGCAAATGCAGGAGCTTTTCAGTGTAGGCACTCTGTCTTTGCCATTATAGTAAACTCAGTGCCTATGTCTTTGCACCTTTTGTCCTGTAAAAGCTTTGTCTTAAAATGGTAGTAATCTTCATAGGTTATTTATACTTTAGTGTGTTATGAATAACTCAATAGCTAATTATTATGATAATACAGGTAAAGTATTTACAACAGTATCAGATATATTGTATTACAGCTAAAGCTACTTATGTATTAATGATTATCAGAAAATACTCACTGGACCTTCAAAGGCATATTATCTCAGTGCACAGACATAGGATTCCAGTAAGTCCTTTCATTTCTGAGTCATTGTAATTATTTGTTTTCCCCTCATTCTTTTGCTTTCATGTTTAAGTTCTGATCAATTCTGAGTAGTTGCTTTCATAATATTCTTTTCTCTCCTTTTCTTCTGTAGAAAGAAAAAGAAGTAATCCCAGAGGCCAAAATTCTTTTTCATGTTTTCTACATTACAGAATCTTTTGACCATTGCTTTGGTATGTATGAACATCTCTGCTGTGCATTTGGGTTGAAGAAATGACAGAATTTGGATTGGGAAAAAACCAAAGGAGTCAGGTTTTGTGCAATATTAATAAAATATTCAGTATGATTTTATCGAAAGGGTGCTTTTTCATAAGTATTGCAGTAACAGCACAATCACTGCTGCCAGTTAGTATCATGATTTCCAGGTACAGGAAATGAAGAATACACTGTAACTTATCTTCTTTAGTAATATGTATTACTATGTTTGTGACATCGAAGTATTGCCTGAAATGGAGTCTGAAGAAAACATACCCACGTAAATATTTTTGCAAGTGAAAAAGAAAAGTAGGAATGTAAACATTTTGATACATTGGAAGAATTTAATATTGTGGAAATAAAAAAAAAAAAAAAACAACAAAAGAGTGAGTCTTGGGTTCAAGCCTAGGGCTTTCTTGATTAACTTTTCCCCTGTTGATATCGAATCAGGGTCCATGCTTCCAAAAATACTTCAGGAATAATTGCAAATAAGATTAAAAATTTTGAGAAATACTGTGCTCTTTTTTAAACCCCCAAATTTTTGCACAATTTCCATGTAATCATTTTTTTTCCTCAAAATAGGATATAATAACATAACTGAAGTTAATAGGCAAAAGATATTGGGTTTGTGGCTATGTATATCATAGGTCTATTACGTCAGTGAATGGTACAGGCTTTTATGGCCAAGATAAAAAGTATTGCCCAGGTTTATATAGGCAAAAATCCTTATTCACTCAGAATAAGTCACCTTGAAAAAATCTGTCAACAAATGGACAAGCGGTCTGAACCACCAGGATTAGGAGGTGGAAGAGTCCCTTATGTTTCTTTATAAACACAGAGTGAGCAAGACCACTTATATGGTTTAGTCTTTCTCTCACTGCTCCACACTCACTCACGGGTTTCAAAGAAGTGTCATCCAAATAGCAGACATAGAGTGAGGTGAATACAGGGCAGGGCAGGGCAAATATATTGCAGACTGAGACATTTTGGGAGAACTCAGGACACAATGAAGGATGAAGACCTATGTATAAATTACAATTCTCCATGCAGAACCCTGGTATGAAGCTCCATTTTTTCAATAAGAGGTTAGAGGTCATCATGGGGAAGTGAGTGAGTGACTATGTTTACTTGGTTAATGGCTGGGGTTACGCCTCAGTTTGGCGAAAAACGATTTCAAGAACATCGACATTTAAATACTCCAGTATTTTCATTTGCTAGCTGATTAGTTCTGAATAATACATTGTTTAATATCTGTTTAATCTAGATGGAGATGACACATTTTTTCTAGGTTGTGTTGAATGTCACCTAGTTTGTTACAGCTTGGTTAGGTACGAGACTATTGCAGCGTTTAGTTAAAAAATCATGAAAGATCAAAACTTCTTGAGCAAATGCTATGAGAGAACCTCATTGGAACCCCATCTCCAAGGTGGGTGTTGAGCACACACGTAGTCAGAGAGAACCTTCAAGTCTTGGACCAGGCTTTTGATTTCTGATTTGCATGCAAAATAGAAATTAGAAAATGAAATGCGAATGAAAATTTGGGATAACAGTACTGCTGAGAAGTAATTTCACATGCAAGGAGAACTATTCAAGAAATCAATATTGACCATGTTCTTGAGCACAAATAGTAAGAGCAGTTGCATATATTTCTTGGGTTTAATTTTTGGGTTTGAATTTATTTTGCTCTGACCTATTCCAGGAGCCATGCCAGTGTCCATGCCAGGAGCCATGCCTTGATGAGGTTTGCCATATGGCTTCTGGGCACCATCTTTTCTGCCAGTCCTTGCCAATCTGTACCTCTTCTTTTTCACAGACACCCTGAACAATTGAAGAGTCCAGATCCGTTCTGGGTAGTTTCTACTCCTGCCTCCTACGAGTAGGGACAAAGGATGTTCAATTATTGCATTATTTGTTCAAATATTTCTTTGACATTCAGTGCATTCTCACTTTTTTGGCATATAATTCTGTGTCAACAGATGAAAAAGTATTATATATGTATAAAGAAAAAATAATTTCTTTATCTAGAGCGCAATGTAAAATTTTGCTGAAAATGATAGCAGGAAAAACCCCAATATTAACATAAGCTTTCAAACGGATATGAGTCTTATAAAAGAGATCAGTGATAGCTGCTTGCTCTTCCCACAGTCATGCAAAAGTATTGTTTAATTATGGATCAAGTTCAGCCTTTAGCTCCTTGACCAATGACAATTATTCCTTCCATTTTCTTCTGTGGCATCATGCTGAGCAGGAATGATGCATAGACAAAACTGGTATTATTTAACTGTCTGTATTCTCTAGAGAACATAAGAAGACTGTAAAAGGAAGGAAGAAGAAATAAAAAAACTAAACCAAACAAAACAAAAAAACCCCCTTGGAGCCCTTTGAATTAAGGGAAAAAATAGAATAGCAAGAACTGGATCTAAAACAATAAAATAAAACTCTCTCTGGGCAAGAGATCTGAGAAATAAACACAATACCCATTCTTTTTAGGTGCCTAAATTAAAAAATATATAGTTTTTTAATCAAAATATATAAAACAGAAGTCTTGTCATTTTAACACTGTTATTGTTGACCCCAAATGGTCTGTGTCTAAATAGACCATTTTTAAATTTTTCTTTTTAATTTTTTGTTTTTGTTTGTATGGACAGTGCAGCCTGAAGGGCAGCTTATTTTGGCTTAAGATGCTTATCCAGCACAAGAAAACAACCTGTCCCATATGAGGCATTTGGAATACTGTTAGTCCTTGAAGTGCTGATTGAATAAAAAAAACAAGGAGAGTTTGCAATGTAAACCCATGGGTTTTAAACAAAATTTCTACACACCTCAGCAGCTGTTGCTGTGGTTTTGGAGTTTTGCACTTATTGACAATTCAGGAAATTTATGGGTTTCAATATAGTATATCAGGATCACTCCTGTGCACAGCATCTTCTGGATGGAGACAGGGAAATAGCTAAAATTGATACTACGCACTTGTCTCTGAACTTCATTGAATGTCTTTATGTTACCTTCAGTGTTTGTTTCCTCTTTGAAAATGTGGTTCAGTATGATTTCACCAGATGTGTTGATTTCCTGTGACATAAAATATTTTTAACAATGCTTTATCCCAGACATATTTTAATTAATATAAGTGCAAGGGAAGAAAAAATTGGGAACAGTTTCTGCATTTTAGCCACAAGTAAGAACATGTCTTTTATAGACTTGAACGA
This sequence comes from Gymnorhina tibicen, assembly GCA_013399875.1. Classification (NCBI taxonomy): domain Eukaryota; kingdom Metazoa; phylum Chordata; class Aves; order Passeriformes; family Artamidae; genus Gymnorhina; species Gymnorhina tibicen. Next base: position 245,430 of record VXAZ01004545.1, on the reverse strand, counting down.
AAGCCAGTAAGGCACAATTAAGACTGTCAACTTGGCCTGAATGATTGACAGTTGTGCACTGAGAGCAAAAGCTGAGTATAGGTCACTAAAGCTGCTAAACCAATGTATCTAGCTGTGTATCTTGCACAGGTTATGTACCATTTTGTCCTTCTGGAAGTCACTGGTGATAAATGGAAACAGCAACCTCAAATAATTAAGCAACACTAATTTCTACCTATGCAGGACAACAGAAACCATGCCATTTTTATTACACCTGCGTGCTATTTAATCCTGTCAGTACCCCATGTGCTTCTATTAGGTTTAAAATTTCTGAGAGTTTAAATGAGAACATGGCCAAAATGTCCAGCATCCACTGTGCAGTGTACACAGTCATGATATTAGGAAAATAATAGTTCTTAATTCTTATTGTTCTAATCACTTTAGCTATTACCACAGAATAACAGTCAGTGCCGCCAATCCTGAGGAAAGGACGAAATTTTAAAGCTGGGATGCCACAGTGATATGTCATAAGGAATTCCAGAAATCTATTCTAAACAAGAGCAGGCTCGACCTTCTTCTGCAGCCTGTGTCTGTCAAGGCCCATTATGAACATTAACATTTCATCAGTTTGAGAGCAGAAACGGCCACTTGAATTCCTGCATTCAGTTTCAAAATGTAAAATTCCAGAGATGTCCTTCATAGCTGTATGTTTCTTCATTAACACCCCGTTGTATACTTTACGAACCACTCAGAGAAAATATTTTGCTTCACTTGGGGAGAGTGATATTGTGCTTTGTTGCCAACAATAGCAACAACAATTGCGCAAGGTTTTTTCTGTTTTGTTATCACATCAAGAAGTGTGACTACTCCAGCCTAGCAGCCAAATAGAGGTAAATCCAGGGGCAACATTTTCACTGCAATGTGTAAATCATTTCTGCAACATCCTTATTTTGGGGAGCCTCTGCCTTATGCGTTTACTGCTTACTTTCTCCCCTTATCTAACACCTGACGTAGATCAGTGAACTGTGTGTAGTTGTCTTGGGGTGACTTTATGCTGTTGTATCCCCTATCACTGCTTTATGCCCAGACATGATTCCTGAGCCTTTCCATGCCTTTTAAACTGGATGCACAAGACAGAGAAGAAACTGAGTGAACTTTTCAAAACAGTTTGTGCTTCAAGGACACAGAGATTAGCTACGGCTGCCATGGAGGAGCAGGGAGGCACTGCTTCTTGCTTGGCAGTGAGCTTTTCGGCTCTGTTTCTTCGGAGAGGGACAGAGAGTTGAGGTTTTTTTCTCTTGGGACTTTGTTTTTTTTTNAGATTTATTATTTAGCATTATTATTATTTTCCTGTGTGTTTGTTAAATAAATAGTTTTTATTTTCTCCTTCACTTTCCTCCGAGGAAAATTTGTTTTTCCCGAACCCAGTTGCGGGGAGGGGTGGTTGTGTCCTGCCTTCCTTTGGGGAGACGTTCCTTTTGGATGTTTTCCTGAATTTGGCCTAAACCACCACAGATATTTAGTGGCGCCCAATGTGGAGCTCAAACCCACGACCCTGAGATTAAGAGCCTCATAGCTCTACCGACTGAGCTAGCCGGGCTAAACCACCACAGTAGTTTAGGTGATTGACAACCAAGTCAGTCATTGTTTCCTATGCAAAACACAATCACCTAAGCAGAAGTGCAAGAATATAGACAGTTCTTAGAGAAAGCTTAAGAGTCTAAGTAAATGTCACAGCTTTCTCTGTAGAGATGTAATTAGTCACAATCACAGAATCACAGAATAAGCTGAGTTTGAAGGGACCTACAAGGGATCATTGAGTCTAGCTTCTTACACAGCACCATCCCCAAGAGTTACACCATGTGCCTGAGAGCATTGTCCAAATGCCTCTTGAGCTCTTGAGTGGTGTTGTGACCACATCCCTGGGGAGGCTGTTCAATGCCCAGCCACCATCTCGGTGAAGAACCTTTCTCTAATATCCAACCTAAACCTCCCCTGACACAGCTTCCCTTCAGTCCTGTCACTGGTCACCACAGAGAAGAGATCAGTGCCTGCTCCTGTGCAGAGCAGAGAGGGACAATCCCCTCCCTTACCCAGCTGAAGATGCTGTGCCTGATGCACCCCAATACATGGGTGGCTCTCCTGTTTGTCTCTTAACATTTTAAAGATGGCAGATAGTTGAATCCTTTCTTGCCATCCTGACATGCATCCACTTGCTAAATTTATTGCTGCTGAGGCTATGTCTATTCTGCAATTCAAGGGTGACTACTGGTAAGTCAAACATATTTAAATTACCTTTTAAAGGAAAACAGGATGACAAGCATGGCATCAATCTTTAAAGGTGTTTCAAGGGTAGTCCTGAAAATTATGTACTTGAAAGTCAAACTTTAGACCACTAAAATTTGTTTCCAGGAAGCTGGCAAAAAAGAGGTAATGATCACTGGGATCAATATGACATACTTGGAAATAAAATATTACTTTTGCAGCTGGAAATCATCACTGGTATAGCCACTAGATTTATTGGAATAAATCACCTAAAACATGTGGGTAAGTACGAGCTGGCTGATACTATGTAGCTGAATGTTCAGATAAGCTTTCAGTCTTGCTGCTTGTCAAGGGCCAGTTCCAAAGGTGTTGTAAGGCAGGAGAGGAGACCAGCCCAAGAAATAAAAATGTATTAAAAATAGAAAATAAAATATAGAAATAAATGGGTGTTTTTATTGAAGGAGAGGATGCCAAAAGAGTATTACTGAGATCTGTGCATTTTATATATGTATAAATTACCAGGAAAAGAAGGAAAAAAGGTAGGTGATAGAACTTGCAGACAACATTAGAGACATGAAAAGGATCTGATGGAAAAAGAAAAAACTTGCTAGGATGCTTTATCTTGAAAATAATATGACCAAAGAGGTACAGATGCAGTTAATAAAATTACACATGTGGAATGAATCCTGTAAATTCCTTGAGGAACAGGTTTAACAATCCTCCAAGTGGGAATACATTATTTTCTAAGCCTTCCAATGAACATACTAAAGTTTTGTCTGCAAAAGCAAGGTCGTCATGTGCAGATTCAGTCAAAACTGCAGATAAATATCTCCCCCTCCTTAGGTGAAAGAGACAGAAAGAAAATTTAGGCTTTTATTCACCTGATTAAGTACATGAAAGAAGAAAGCTGCAGTTACCATGGGAAGTGCTGCAAGGCCCTCTGTGATTTCCCCTGATGGAAAGCTCCAGTGTCACAGAGCAACCCTGGCAAAGTATACTTGTGGGGACTAGCTGCATCAGCATTTCTCCCCAGCAGTTGTCTGGGGATCCTGCCCTGTACTTGCAAAGAGCAGTGATGGACATGTGCTCTGGGGGACTGCCTGCTAGCTGGGCTGAGACAAGTTTGGCATTGTTGATTTACCCAAATAATATTTCCGTCGCCAAGACCCGCAGCTCAGCTTACACCCTCTGAATCTAAAAAGTGAATCAAGACCATTAAGTCTCTCCAATAAGACTGGGAAAAGAGTGAGAAAGAGGATTAAACACCTAGTAATACCATGGAGAAATATAAACTCAGGGTTGGGGAAGCTTCTTCTAGCTCATGGGAACATTTTATATCAGTGTGTGGCTTTAGCATCTTTTGTACTCCAGTACTGTAAAAGAATTGAATCACTCTCCTGTTGAACAGCATCTACAGAAAATGACAAAGTGCAAGTGTTTCTCTGTATTCTACACATGGGCCATCTGTAAGTCATACCATGTTTTTCCTTTCTGAATATTGCAGACTCTACTAAGAAGAACTAAGAGCTCTATCTTTCACTTTTGGCTTTCCTTAGAGCAAGCCAGATGTCTCATGGAGCTATCAGCAGGGTTTATTTTTCCTGGATTGGATGCAAACCTCCAGTTATTAATATCAGAGTGAGCTCTGCTAGCTGACAATTTAAGATAAAGTAAATTGGAAGTGACATAAAGGAGCATGTGGGTGTTAATGTGCGTCACCGACATTCTTTTCTGACATCCTGAAAGGTCTCATCTGTATGGCCGACACCAGCAACCTTTACCAGTGAACCTGTGCTGTTAGACGGTAGGCACTCTCATTGATTTGTAAAAGTGACAGATGCTGCATGTGGTCGTAAATTAGCCATGTGAAGCCAGTCTCCAGAGATTTCCAAGAGCATTTTTTCCTTTGCAGTGATTTGTGTTCTTCCTTTTGCCAAGCTGCACGAAGCAAAGCACTTAACTCTTTCACTAATCATCGTCTTGTACTTCACTTTTCTTCTGAGTTTGGGTTGGTTTTCTTTTTCTTTCTCCTGCCTTCCCTCAGTTATCATGATTCATAAGGCTAAAGTTCTGCTCAGTTGTTTTTTAAGATGCTTTTCCTTTTCTCAACATAGTGTTTCTGAAAAAGGTAAGCAAAGTCATATCAGGATAAGCTGAAATGTCTTTCAAACCATTAAACCCTCTTTTATTTACAGATGTGTATATTTGTATGTATGCATAAATACGTTCATTAATTTTTACATATAACAGAAGTTCTGTACTGGTGAAGGCTTAAGTGAAGGCTTTGTTTCCAAACAGAACTGCGGTCCCTGCTCACACTTGCAGATGCATAGTGTGTGAGTTTCCAAGTGTCTTCATTGCTTACGCAGAAACCCAGCTATGAGAGAGTTACACAACTTGAGACAAGGCCAAGTCATCCTATACAGCAACAATTGTATCACGGAAAGGATGACAGTAGGAAATAAAGGCTCTTCTTTAGGCTCAGTTCCATGATTTGCTTCAGTCTTGTCACATGTATCTACTGTGATTGCATGAAATGAAGGCTTATGGGTGGCTTGGAACAGCTACAGGGTCCGTCCCCACCAGGCAGGCATTCATTAGAGCATACAATCTGCCTTCTCTGTTTAGTCTGTTTGAGAATTTCCTTCTATGGAATTCCAATCATGCTTTTGTAATGCTGATTTTAGATATGAACTTGCATTGTAATTCATGTACTACCGTAAGTCAGAAGATGAGACAAAGAATCAACCTTCTAATTCTTGAATTTAGGGCACCTAAGCATTTATAAGAAGTATCTATGTGCCACTGCTGCAAAAACCAAATGCTTGCACAAAACCGAACACAAAGCAAAACAAAAACATGTCAAGACAAATTATTCCCTGGACTAAATGTCACCAGCTGTAAAAAAGCACCATGACAAAATGTGGAGGTTAAAAGGTCATGACCCCATAAAACTACTATTTTAACTCCTTATCTTAAATCACTTCCAATTATGTATGGTAAGTTCTTTCCATTTTGAAGTAGAAAATACTTTTTCTGAGAACTTCAAGCTGGGCTTTCAGCGTGGATACAGAGGTGAAGGGTTCAAAGTTTTAGCTGCTAAACCACCAAATGTCTGCTCTCTCCTCTATTTTCCTTCCCTTTGAAGTTATTAGCAACAGTTATTTCTAGAGAGTTTTCACTCCATGGGGCAGGCTTGTGCAGCAGTCATAGTAGACTCTCTTGTCTTCCAGGCTCTTTATGTTTCTACTGGTTCCAACTCCCATTATTCTTTTGAGCTTTAGCTAAATGCACATAGGCACGGCTTTAAGATGGAGATGTTGGTCCTTAAAACTGAATTTGGAGCAGGTAGGGGGGAAGCATTCTTGTAATTTACAAACCTTCTTCCCGTGCAACTGCCATGTGATTGCCATTAAACCTTACCTCACTGAGATCATACCCCAGTGCCTGCCCAGACCACCTCCGTGCTATCACATGTGCCTCCAGCACGCACGTTGCTGAGGCAAGATCACTTCCTGAGAGAAAGTGGAATGATTGCAAAAATTACCGGACTCTTTAGAGTCCCAAGTACAGGACCAAGTTACAGTGCCATAATCTTCACAGCAGAAACCACTGTCTCATCAAACTGCCAAATCTCAGGTCACAGTGTTAATGTCTTATGTGTTCAGAACTGCTGTTTGGAGTAGTTTTGGAAGGTTGGTTAACACTGTAAGGGGCTGGCAAGGGTTCAAAGTTTTTCAGTTGTGTGTTTTTTGGGCTTTTTCCCTCCTAATAGACCCTAAATGTTTTATAATTTTTCATTTTAAACCTATTTCCTGGTCAATCATTCTCAAGCTACTCATTCCCACCCTTTAGTAAAGTCCAAAATTGAGTGTTACTATGGAAACTGCTACAGATGTAACAACTGCAATTCACAAGAAAGAAAAAGACAAAAATGGATGAAGAAGCATCACTTGCATTATGCAAAATTTCATAACTTTGTATGAATTGCCTACTGCCTATAAGGTTCTTTGTGAACCCAAAGTGTTAGGGAGGTCCTCCTAGCACTAGAGGAAATTATTTCCAAATAGGCAAATTAATTGCTTTCAAAATTCCTATGTAAAAAAAGAGAACTCTTTATAATCTCTATTGCTAAAGTCCATCTGTTTTTCATATGAGAAAAAAAATATTTTTTGGTGGTTTTAGCTTGTAATCTGATTTTGTGGATTTTCCCTTCTGTTGTTAGCAAACAGAAAAGTTGATTCCAGATTTTTTTAAGTCATAAGCTTCTTTGATGCAACAGACAAGCCAGCAGTGTTTTTATATTTTAAGGTATTTTCCTAAACTCTCTTGAATATATCTGTGTATTCAGCAAAGAAAAAGGGGCTATAAAAATTCAAAAGAATAGAAATAGTGTAGTAAACAAAAGCTGTGGAGGCATGTACTCAGCCTGTTTCTCTGATCAGCTACAATATTTTTACATCCTCATAAATTCCACTGACTGCAGGCAGGTTTTTGCAGACATGGCCTGGAGAGCCTTAAAGAGGGGAGAGAGAACCAGGCCTTTTGTCTAGTACTCAGCCGCCATCAATTATTTAGGAGCAAAATTATGTGACATTTTTCTTTCAATTATGCTGTTTAACAAGGCTTGGGAGTTAATACTGACCAGAAGATGTTTTATCCAAGATATGCTGTAAAGTGCTCTGCTCTCTGTAGAATATATCTCCCTTGGCTCTCAATTAATGACTGCAGCCATGCAGCTGCACTAAACTGACTAATCTCACTTGACTAGGTCTGAAAGCACCTCTGTGTTTTTTAATAGATTTTTTTTGCTCTTCTCTGAGTATTTTGAGAACTGTTTGTGCTGGACACTCAGTAATAAAAATATGTCAAATCTGTCAGAAGGCTTGCCTCCTAAAAACAGTTCTTCAAAGAGAGAAGTGTGTAAAAAACAGAAGGCATGCTGCTTTATTATTTCTATGGGGACTGTGCAATCTTGTGCCTGACAAAGATCTGTTTAAGACGTAAGAGTGGTGCTGTGAGCCTGTATCCAACACCATCTTTATTGTCATACAGAAGTCTAGTTTTCAGCCTGGAAACTCAATCTTGCCTTTTGCCCTCAGCTTCACAGTTCAGCAGAAGTGACTGAGTACATTCCCAAGCTGTGCATTTTACACACTCTGAACAGCAAGCAACCATTTAAATATTATAACATCCACTGAGGCATGCATCAGATATAAAGAGGAAATGCTTAACAAGTGTATTTTTAAAAAAGTCTTATTTCCACATGAAGCTCTGCCTGGAATCACAGCTTCTGAAAAACTGTAATGATTCACTCACTGGAAAATTCAGTACAGATATTAATGCAAATACAGTTTCTGGATTTGACAATCACCTGTCCCCTTTACAGCTCCGTTATTTGATATTTGCAAACTCGGTCATAAATTGTGGGAAATAAATTTGAGAAATAAAGTAATTTTTTCTCTTCAAAACTTATTATCTGCTTTTATGTCCAACTCTTGTTGCAAAAAACGTCACTATACTTATCTGACAGGTTTTGCTGTCTTTTCTTCAACCCCAGGAGCAGCAGAACATGCAGCACTAGGAGTTGCAGAGCTCTCCACTTGCATGTCATTGCCTGTTGTTCACTTACGTTCTACCACAGATTTCAGATCAGCAAAAAAATTGATTGAAAAATCAATCCTGATGTCAGCCAACATACTATTTCTTGATGATCTGGTAATGACAGAGGTTACAATTTCAGGAAGCATTGAAATCTGTGAAGAATATATGTCTGCAATACAGTTCAAAAAATTTGTCTTATGTAGATAATAATCCAGTCTATTCAAGAAGACTTTAATCTCTATTACTTAGGGTTTTTTCCCTATTCTACTGTCACTCAGAGTCCTTAAGAACCAGACTGATTGCTTTAAACTCCTGCTTTACCTTTGAGCCATGATACTTTATACATACTGGTTAAATCCCAGATTAAGTGGCAAAATGGAGGAACTGGACAGATTAATGTGATTCAGCAAAGCCAGAGGAACTTAATTCTATACAAATTTGGTGTCTCATCTTCAGACTGATTCAAGATTATTTAGAGCATGAACTACAACATAAATTGAGACTTCAGGAAGAGCTGTTTAATGGAGTGATTCACACAACATTTGGAGATTCCCACATTAGGAATTTGTGTATGTTGCTTTTTTTGGTACTTCCTGATGGACTGCATCCCACCTCCTGCCCTTCATCTAGAGAGGCATTTACTTATGTGCAACCCTGCTCAATCAGTGTAGTCAGTGAAAGCTGGTTGTTGTTACTTCAGATCTCTGCAACCACGTCTTGTAGAGGCAGCAACATGGAGCTTGCAGCCAAGGGAGGAGACAGGCAAAAGGATGGCTTTCAGCCTCAGTTTTGCTGGTCCAGGACCTGGAGAGGTCATCAGCATATCTACAGTAGCCCTAGGAGCATGCCTACCTCCCAACAGGCTCTAAGCACCACAATCTGCTCTGATGTCTAGCAGAGGCAGCATGGCCCTTCCTGCTTGCTGTCTGACTATGAGCAAGCCCTTTTCACTTGACCTTGCCTGCCACAAGGAACTTCTTTGCAATCCTTCTAGAAAGAGGGGGTTTAGGATTCTTTCCTTGCATTCCAACCCTTTAATCCGTCAGGAAATGGACTACCAACATGGAATGAGGATTTCACTTTAAGAGTTGCAGCATCTCTCTCCTACATGATTCACAACAAAAGTTCTCATCTGACAAGCAAGAGGAAACAACCAGTTTTTTCAGGAGTTATATAGAGAAAGCAAAATCCTTAGAAATGAAAGTAGAGCTCGATTTCCTCTTGCCCAACTACAGTCACAGTACATCCCTATCTTTCGCCAGCCTAGGGAACTTAGCAGCAGCTCGCGCTCCAGCAGATGATCTATCAGCAGGCAAGGCTCTGTGAAATCATCTCACTCTGTTTACAAATAAGTCATACATGAATTTTCCCTTGGAGTATCAGTACCACTATTTCCTTTCTTTAAGAAACAGTGATTTTTATTTTTTCAGTCCTGCAGCAAATTAGAAATACAATTTCAACAGCCAGTTGGTCTAGATAATGATCCTTTCTTCACTTTTACTGTTATCTTCCTTCAAGATAGAGATTTAAAATGTAGCCACAATTCCTCTTAAGTGTCTCATCAGAACTACAGAGCATGACATTTCACAAAGAAGTGGCTTTGAAAACACTTGTGTGATTCAATGTGAAAAATTTCCATTATCCCAGAGGAATTTTATGGAAGAGTGAAATCTCAGGTACATGAAATAACCAAAAAGGGAATGGAAATTTTTCCCCCAGTAAAGTTTTCACATAAAAATATGCTCTTTCCTTTAAAAGTCTCTGCTAAAAGCAAAATGTAATGAAGACAGAAGTAAATCCATGTGTAATAACCATGGTTTAGGTATTTATCTTACCTCATATTTGTGAATTGTTGATCTATTCTATTTTGTAATAGATGGTGAATAATTGATCTATCTCCATGCTTCCAGCAATTTGATCCACATTCTGTGTACTTGCTATTTTATTTCTTTTTCAAAGAAAAGCCAGCAAGGAATTGATTGACATACTTCAGCTACGGCTATGCACAGTTTCATCTAGGATGGATTTCAGAGACCACACACGTTTTTGTTTTGAAAGACTGCATTTCTATTTGAAAAATAACATACATTACTATACAAGTGCCTTTTTTCATTAAGACCATTCTTTTCTCTGTCATTACCATTTGTGGGGGAAAAGCACTCTACAGCACCTGCAAAATCTGTGCATCTTCACACACATAACAAGAAATACTTATGCTGTCTCACATGGTGTGAAAGACAGGAAAAATGAGGCTTTACACAGTGAGCCCAGGTGAGCTGCATATCCCTGTCCTATGAAATAGACTAAAATTAACACATTAAAGTAGAAAACAGTGTCTATTTATTTTAATGATGCTGGCCTTACGATAACCTCACTTATTATTAAAGTTCTCTTATTCTCCTTTGTAAAGAGGATAAACTGCAAATGTTATTGGAAGTTGTTGCCAAAATTGTATTGCTATCAAAACCAATCAAATAATTTCCATGTACACAAAATAAAGATGAGATGATGGAATATTTAAGTTCATCAGAAATAACCTTAAAATAAATTTAGTATATCCAGGAAGACTGGAATCTAAAATTAAGAGCAATGCTTTGATTTTCAACTGGTGTACCCTTTACAATAACAACAGCTCTTTGGTCATCCTCTAGACTTCATCTCCGTAAATTAAAATCCATAAATAAAAATAAATTTAGACAAAAAGCCATAATTTTGGCCTTTCTTATGCAATTAGGGAAGTCAACTGAATGAAAAGAATGACATTCAGCTGGGAAACACATACAACACAACACAACCTAAACAGCACAAGTGGGAAAAACAAAGAGCAGTAGGGTGCAATTGTGGAAGAATGGAGATTATTTGTGGAAGAGAAAGTAACTGTAGGTATAATATATGAAGCACTGATGAGAGAATTATTATTTAGCAACAAATTTGGAAGCATATCTGATCTCTGATATCACTTGATGCCTTACTTGGTGTCAAAGGAAGTAAATGTTTTCTCAAGAGAATAGCTCCGTGACTCGCCAGAGTCTTTGTAAAGCCAACATCTCTTGAAAACACATTATTATGTGACAGACACTCCAGCAAATGTCTAGCTTCAAAGGAAATAAAATAGATATAGGAGGGTTTGTTTTTTAAGGCAATAGTCTGTCTCTTTCAATCACAAGGCTACATGTTACTACATCCTTTAGATTGCAGTGTTGTGTTCAAAAAGCTACTGCATTGGTTTGGATGTTGAAATAATTGAACTGCTAAAAGCTACCTTGAATGAATCTAATGTTTAACAGAACAAATAATGACATAAATTCAAATTTCCTTTGAAGAATTGTTCTATTTTTTTTCTGCAAAAATAATTCATGGTATTCCTATATAACATTTCCTGGCATAAAATTTAATAATTTAACAGAAATGTGTAATTTTTTTGTTTATTGATCAGAAGCTGAATTTAGTCACTTGAAGCCTATCTCCAAAGCAGAGTTAGTATTAGAACCTTATCAACATTAGTTTTGAAGTACTTCTTAACTATCAAGCCACTAAATTTTAATCTATTTAATAATCGTTTCACATATAGAACTTACACTGAACTCCACGTAAGACTTACTGCTTATTTATAATGAAAATAATCTAATGGGAGAAGCCAGGAATTATGGATAACCTGTATACTTTTCTTTTTTTAATGGAAGGTATTTTTCATAGCTGCCTCTTAATGATTGGAAGAGCTCATGGTCACAGAACTCTAATTGTGTAATTGGCTTACAGATAAAAAACCCCACAAAGGAACAATCTGTTTGTATGCAGCGTTTTGAAGCCTTTTACCTGTATTTGTCAACAATCATGATTCATGACAGACAGCAGAAAGGATGCATGAATACTGCGCTGTTGTTGACTGAGAACAGACTACAGTACTTAAATGGTTTTTATGTCTAGTCACATACTTGCAACAATATAAATACCAATGTCCAGTTTAGGACCTTGTAGAGGTCCTATGCCAGACTCTGAGAGGTCTCTGGACATAAAAAGCTGTTCTTATAAAATATAATAATTATGAAGGTGACAGGTAATCTGCACTTGGGTTTAATCTACCCCTTACAAAAAATATAAGGTCAGTACCATAAATTTTATATTCCCATTAAGAAGGGAATGGACAAGTTCTCTGTAAAATACAAATTTCCTCTCTTTAGCAGTATGGCAAAAGAGGGGCCTGTCTGGCAGCTCTGAATTTTTCCCCCCAGAACAGCACTTCAAGCATGCTGGACAGTCTAGTGCAGGGACACAGCCTCCTGACTGCAAGGTAATGGGGCAGTGCACGCCAGCCTTCCCTATGGTGCTGAAGCTGGCGGAAGGAGCACACATAGCAGGGATGACCCAGAGCCTTTCAGGAGGGTTCCAGTGAACTTCAAGTCAGAGCTGTTTTGAGTGTCCTTTGAGTGCAATCCTTTCCACATTTTCCTTATATATTACCAAAATTCAGCATTTTTCAGCATCACAAAATAGGTCCAGGACCCAAATGTAACTAGTGTGATGAAAGCCAGTGTATTAATTCCTGGCTTAAAAAGGATGCATGCTAGAAATGCATGAAGAAGAGAGAAGCAACATGTCAAAGAGGAGAGAAGCAACATGTCACTCTGCAAGGCAAGTCATAGTCTCTGAGAAGCGCAGAAAGGTTGATGTTGACGGGGATCTCTGGGTATTACGTGGTTGTCTTCCTGCTCAAGCAGGGCCACCTAAAGCCATTTGCCCTAGACTGTGTCAAGACAGCTCTGGCATGTCTCCAAGGTGTAAGACTCCACAATTTCTCTGGACAACCTGAACAAGCACCCAGTCACTCTCACATTCCTGATGTTCTGGAGGAACCTTCTTGTCAGAGTCCATTACTCTCTGACCAGATTCTTTTGGATATTCTATCAACTGAGTGTCTAATGTTTAATAGCAAATTTACTTATTTGAAGATACTTGATGTTACATGAAATTTCTGATTTAGCAGACTGATACAAAATATATTACAGAACACTATACAAATGTAAATTACATTTGTGAAAATGTATGTAGCAACTGCAACAAACAGTTTAACCATGAATGGGAATCCCACTACAAGTCTCAGCTACTCAGCATGATACTGGGCATCTCCAGTTTCTGGGAAGGCATCTGTGAGTTGAAGGCATCTCAAGCCTGTTGCTCTCTATGAAATTATTTTATTAGTTGTTCAGTTTTTATACTCAATATTGGGCTGAACCCCTTGTTCTCTTCCCCCATGGCCTGCCTAACCCAGGGAGACATTCACACTCTTTGAATGAACTGAGGGAGAAACCTTTCCACCACTGGCTGGTCGCCACTTGGCAGTTGATGGCTGTTGATCCAAAACAAAGGTCGCTCTCAGATTCCCTTAGTGTTGAGGTCAAGGCAGCTTCTTTGCAACTCTTGTGATCAGTCCTAGGCTACCTTCTTCCCTGAGCTTCACGGACACATTGCCCTGGCCCATCCAAGCCTTCTACCCCGGCAGGTCAGTCACAGTGACCATATATTGAAGGTGAGGTGAGGTGAGGTGAGGTGAGGTGAGGTGAGGTGAGGTGAGGGAGGGTACCCCTGTGAACACCTCTGCACTCCCACCACCAGTACTGTGTATGGTACAGGATGCTCTGAAGTGCAGAGCAAATGGGGACACTGGTGTCAACTTAAATGTTAGTAAAGCTTGATTTATTTTTTGGTTTTGTTTGTTTGTTTGGGGTTTGTTGGGTTATTTTTAAATGTAAAATAATATAAATTAATATATAAATATATATTTATTACACATAAATATTAATGATTCTGCCCCACACTGCAGGGGATATTCCTGCTCACTCCTGGGGTTTGTGCACCCTGTGTGGGAGCCCACTGGAGGGTGGCACAATGTGCATCTCATCTACAGAAGACTTTATTATAAGGCCCAAAGTTTTCAGCACCTGGTTCAGTATAAATGGTGTCCACAGCTCAGTCTCAATGTTTTTAACAGTTTTGTTGGGTAGGTTTTGGTAGGAAGTATATTTCCACATTTGAACCTTATTTGAATTTATTTGAAGCGCTAGTGTGTATTGGTTTGAAAGTAAATCAGTGGGAGAAATTAACCCCACACAAATATCTTGAGAGAGATTTCAAGACAGAGTTACAATTTATCAAAAAATTACAATAAATGCAATGATACAGAAAAACTAGTTTAAACCCTCAAAATCAGAGTACAACCTGGCCCCTAGTAGTCAGGGTGGTGGTCTCAGTCCAATTAAGCAGTGGTTGCAGTGCTGTTGAAGTGATGGTTGCGGTCTTGTCGAACGTGGTGGTCCTGTGGAAGTTCAGGTCCTCCTCTGGATGTCCAGTGGTGGTGGTGGTGTCCCAGTTCCCAAACCCTGGGATTATATGTCCTCAAAGTCCAGGCAGGAATGTTCAGTACCTCCCTCAGAGCGGGGAGATTCACAATGAAATGGTGTAATCCTGTGAGTCATAGGATATTTTTGGAGCCCTTGAGGGTCATTGCAGCTGTCTATTCTGCTGGTGCCACTGAGGTCATAATGGCCCATTAGCAGAGACGACCCCCTCAGGATGGGTGGGACTGTGCTGCTGCTTCCCCGGAGGGAGTTATCAGGGATGAGTCATTGGTGTGAAGGAAAAGAAACATTACCTTGCTCACATGGTTGTCTCTCTTTCCTTATCTCATTTAACATCCAGCTCATAGCCTGAGGGGTGGGGTGTGCACTGGACAGCTGCTGCAAATGACCCACTATTAACAGTTTGCCAGGAATAATGTAGATGGGTACAGAATACATAGCTTGGTCACACCTTTGGCACTCTTTCTCCTGTAACCATGACATAGTGCTATGACATTTGAACAGAAATCAGAAATGTTTTCTTAAACTCAGTCACTCATCTTGGTATAGAGAGTACCATGTTGGTTGAAGTGTATAGTGTTGACTGTTATGGCTTGTCTTTCCAGAATTTGTAGAGTAGTATATTGTATTTTGCCTCACTTCTGACATTTTATTTATACTATATAATCACATTTAACTGACCATCATCATACTGTTAGTATACAGCAAACAAATTGCTTTTCTTAAAAGCTTCCTTTCTGACCTGTCAGTCCTCCACAAAAGCACAACAAATATGTACCCGGCAATATTTTTTTTTCACCTAGAAAAGTCACAAAGTTGTTCTGAGAACCTTTTAAGCATTAAGAAGTCGTCCTCTGTCTGTAAATTTGCCAGCACAGTACAAGGACTTCTTTTCAATTTGCAGTTGTGCTGGGGAAATGTTTTGATTCTAGATTTAGACTGTGGTCTCCCACAGGTCCCAGAGTTTCTGGCTGAAAGATAAAGCTTCATGCTTTATGTTTTCTTGCAGCAGAGCAGTATTACATACCACACACTGTGGTCCAGTCCGTAGGTTTTTGGAAACAAGTACACCCAGTACTTATTTTGTTGGTTTTCTGGCACTGGAGCACAGTTTCCTGACAAAAGGAGCCAAGCTGTATAGATTTCAGCTTCTCTTTGTTACACAAACTATGTGGCACTCCCAGGGAATACTTACAGTAGAGTGAGGTAATGGACTGGAGTTTTAATGTACAACTATCTGAATATTTGGCACCTGGTATTACAGGCTGCAGCAAAATCCATGCTGGCATTCAAACAAATCCTGTATTCTCCAAATAACCTGACCAGCACTGGGTGCAGAATTAAATAAAGCCTCTCAAACACTGCTTATCGTGGGGGACTTTAACTACACTAACATCTGCTCAGGAAGAAACACAGTGAATCACAAACAGTCCAGGAGTTTCCTGGAAAATACTGACAACTTCTTGACACAGGCAGTGGAGGATCCCAAAAGGAATCACGTGCTACTGGAACTTACACTAAGAAAGAGGGAAAGACTTGCTGTAGATGTGATGGTTGGGGGCAGCCATGGCTGTAATGACCATGAGATTGTGGATTGTCTGAGGCTAAAGAGCCAACCTTAGCCTCATTAGGGATCTTCTTGGAAGAATCACAAGTCAACAGGCCCCGCACGGAGGAGGCTTCCAAGCCAGGCTCAAGAACATTGCATACCAGTGAGCAAGAAACTGGGAAAAGAAGGCAAGATATGTACATGGATGAAAAAAGAATTCCTGTCATAACTCAAGTTTGAGCAGAAAATACACAGGAGCTGGAAAGCAGCTCTGTGGAGAAGGAGCTGGTGGTTCGGGTGGACAACAAGCTCTCCATGAGCCAGCAGTACCCTGGTGGTCAGGGCCAATCGTCTTTAGGGGTGCATTAGGAAGAGAATTACTAGGAGGTCAAAGGAGATCCTGCCTCTCTGCTCAGCCCCTAGTGAAGCCTTACCTGGACTGCTGTGTCCAGTGAAGGGCTTCTCAGTTCATGAGAGAAACAGAGTTCCTGGAGTGGGTCCAGCTGTGGGCAACAAGATGATTAAGGGTCTGGAGTATCTCTTTTATGAATGGAAAGACTGAGGGAGCTGGGCCTGTTCAGCCTGATGAAAAGACAGCTGAGATGGGACCTCATCAGTGTCTATGAGTATCTGAAGGCAGAGTGTCAAGAGGATGGAGCCAGGCTCTGCTCAGTGGTGCCAAGCAATAAGACAAGAGGTAACAGGCAGAAACTGATGTACAGGAAGTTGCACTTGAACATGAGGAGGAATATTTTTACTGTGCAAGTGACCCATACTTCAACAGGATGCCCAGAGAAGTTGTGGATTCTCCCTCACTGGAGATATTCCATACTTGTCTGGATGCAATCCTATGCCATGTGCCCTGGCATGACCCTACTTGACCAGGGAGGTTGGACCAGATGATCCACTGTGGTCCTGTCCATCCTGACCCATTCTGTGATTCTGTGAAATTAGGAACCACTATTTGCTCTTTCCTGTGTAAAGTCAATCACAGATTAACATGGATGAAATGATATTTTATTTCTTAGTAATTCTTTCATACTCATATATACCTTGAATCCTTTTTAAAAAATAGACTATATTTTAGACTATAGCCTATCATATGTGGGAGGCATTGAGCCAGCACAGACAGATCCAAGCAGACCAACCTGCTCAGCGGTCATCTGGGAAGGTTATCCAAGCACTGACCTACTTGAAAGTGCATATATATTAAACCTCACTTAATAAAATGCAAAATATGAAAATTATCACCCCATATCCTTTGCCATCTTTGAAAATCGGCAGTGATGACATAATACAAGGAAGCGTA
Source organism: Gymnorhina tibicen (assembly GCA_013399875.1). Lineage (NCBI taxonomy): Eukaryota > Metazoa > Chordata > Aves > Passeriformes > Artamidae > Gymnorhina > Gymnorhina tibicen. The sequence goes on along the minus strand of VXAZ01004545.1, from coordinate 228,368 downwards.
AAGCTTCTTAAAAAATATTAATTTTAAATTACAGATTTACAGTTACAAACACAGAAGTATTAACCTAGCTCTTCTCTTTAGACCTAGAGAAGATCTATCTTTTATGTGTCTTTTCTTTTCCCCACCCCCAACCACCATTGGTAGATTAGCTGAAATACATTTCTTTTCCTTTTCTTTCTCTTTGCTTTTCAGAGGCCTGCAAGGTTCTTTTTTTGTGTGTGTCAGTTCAGGCTATAACCCTGCAGTTTGAGTTTATCTTGGCCATAAAATGCAACAGTAATTTATATGCTCCCTTACCCCACGCTCCTCTGAGGCATGGCCAGCTGTCTAGCCAGCAGTTTAAAGAAAGAGCTGTAATGAGCACAAGTGTGCAGGGGGTAAGGGGAAGGCACACACAGCACACAGCCGTGTTCCTTTTTCCTTGGCTGAGGGTGGGGAAGTCTAAATGGCATTACAGCAAGCTGTCAGCATGGAGAGATTCTCTGTGTAGGCACTGCACACCTCCTTCTGTGGATTTCTCACTCCTTTTTTTCATTACTCAGTAAAGAATAGATTTAAAAGATGAGACAAAGCCTGGAGCAGCTGTTATGTGATATGGAATGTGAGTTATGAGTGTAAAATCTTGCTTCCTCCTGCCTTTTTCCCCTTTATCAAGAGTAAGCTCTTTCTAGCAGGCAGACAAAGCCTGATGGTGATCTTGATGTACTTGACACAGGCTTTGATTTTAGCTTGCCTGAGCTCCAGTTTTTGATGTAATACAGTTGTGAATATTTCTTCTATGGCTATGCAGTATGCTTATTTAAACTTTACCAACACTGTAGTGTTAGGGGAAAAAAAAGAAATAAAAAAAAGTATTTTGCCTGTAAGTCACTTCTGTCAAAGACTTTTTTCCTTGCTATTGTCTCTAAAAGGTTGTCATATGCACACATAAAGAAGAAAATGTCACATACACACAGTCCATGTGTGTTGCAGAAATCTTTCAGAAAGTCTCAATACTTTCCCTAAAATCCATTAAAAAAATAGAAATTTAGAGTCTGATCTCAGTAAGTCCAGTGTGAATCCAGAAAAAAATCCCATCTCATTGCACTAGGATGAGTAGAATTTGTTCAGCATTACACTGATGCAACAGATGAAAACCTGGCTCAGCACAACCTTTCCACTTATATGGCAAAATACTTTCTTCTCCTATAAACATACTACAAAATGAAACCTCTAAATTTTTAACTGGAATTTTTTGACTCTTCAACACACCAGGAGAAAAATATGGCTTTTTTTCTTACAATATAAATAATCTGTGAGCTAGGATCTGATAAAAAATGCTTTCCCTGCAAAGATTCAGTTGTCCCTCAACTCCTGCAAATATTGACCTCAAGCTAGAGTTTACCTATTTAGCACAGCAGGACAACAAACTAAGACTTCTTAAAAATGGTAGAGTGCCCAGAAATGCTGCAATGACCTTAATCATCACAGAGCACGAGGCACAGGTCAATTCTTTCCTGTGTGGTGTTTTTAATTATTGTTCCCACATAAAAGTGTCTTGAGAAGGGAAAATCCTCTTCAGTCACACACTCAACATGTTCAAATCCATGGAATATGAAGACTTTTGGAGTATCTTAACCCAAAATAATGAGCAACTAATCTAGCCTGATCTAAGATTCATTAATCAGAGGAATTATAAGTAGATAACCCATAAGTCTGTATATATTTTGAAGCAAAATTTAACATGAGATCCCATCTGGAAAGTCTTGACTCCTATGCTGTTTATTTTTAATAAATCCTGGCTAAGTAGTTAAATGTAATAAAGCCCTCCCTCAAGGTGCAATTTTCACTATGATTCAATAAAAATAAACCTACAAATGCACAGTCTCTTTTTTCATGGAGCTTATGAACAGGTTTGTTTAATCATAAACCAAAGTGTCCTAGAGGGGTCAGAAATACAGGCAGGAAGTCACAAAATGAGAGTCTTGTGAAAAAGACAAGTTAAAGTGTCTGAGGGAAAATAAATTGAAACAGATACACAGCAGGAGGGAGGTATTTGCAAAATAGGGAAGGAAAAAAAGCTCAGGAAGACTAATAGGAAAGTTAAAATTAGCAAAGAACTTGTAATAGAAAATTGGTGGCAAAAGAGATCAATACAGTTTATGAAACCATATGAAAAAGCCATCATTTCTCATATAAAAGAAGTGACAGTTCTCTGTATAGCAGTGGTGTGACTGAACTCAAACATCAATATTAATTTCTTGGCAACTCAGGTAAAACAGAAAGTTGCTAACATGTCAGAGAAAGTTCAGAGAACTTCCAAAAATGAAGGATTAAGCAGCATGATCAAAAACACAGGCCCTGAGCTTTCTTCTGTGGAAATCAATTTCATTCTTTTCAGAGACTTAAAATGCAGCAAGGTCAGCTAAATACTGCTATGATTAACTGCAGGATGCAGGCACCAGAGAGACATTACAATTATTCAAGTCAAGGACTGACTGTAAGTGACCCTTCCAGCCCCTCTTCCTCTTATCATTTACTGAAGGGAACAAGTTCAGAGAGTACATGGTGGTCTGCAGCATGGACCTGCACAGACTTCTTGGTCTGTGAAGGTATAACTGTGAGTCAGAAGATGGAAGGAAGCCAAAATAAATGTAGACTGAATAACAGAAAAAATACCCCTGCTCAGAAATCTAAGTCTAGCCTCCCTGAAGACTTGGAAAAATGTACCACCATCTGTTGTATAATTTAAAACAAAAGAGTATAGCACACTACAAAATACATACTTTTGCAATTTATATGATGGTTTTCTCTCTAGACATCTCATACTACACTTTTTATTTAGATCACCGCCTGATGCATTTGTGTGGCACAAGTGTGGGTGTGCAGCTTCCTGCTTTGGCTGTAACAGTCTGCTAGCCTGCCTTGGAGTTCCAAGGGCCAAGTAAATTCCCCCACATTTTTCCTCAGTAAAATCATTGTTCCAAAGACCCCTTCACACTTCTGTTCACAGTCTTATAGAAAGAGATCACTTCTATTAGACTGCAAATACCTCTTGCCCAAACTGAGATGGATGGGAGAAAACAGCCAATCCCTCTCTGCTGAGGGAACTAATAATTGTGTCTCATTCACCAATAAAACATGGGAGAAATTTCATATAAAAGAACCACAGACCACATTTTTGATTCAGGAGGACATGCATCCTGGATAAGGCAAAAGACTACAGATTTCCACAAGCTACTAGAAACAATCACAATAACTCTGAAGCTAATTTAGATTTTTGAATTTCACAACAATTCAACAATTTGCTTGTTGTACAATTTACGGGAAGATGCCTGTATGAAAATGAAGAAAAATATTTCACACTCTTAAGGTTTTATTTGCCTTATATAATCACTTTCTTTCTTGTCACCAGAAAGCAATAAATGACTGGACAGAGCACTCACTAGAACAGCGCAAAAAAAGGAGAAGACACAGGATTAAAAGGCAGTTTTGTGGATACAGCAGCTTCATCAACATTTCCTTCCTCCTTTCTAAAACTTGAACAAGCAGAGATAAGACTGAACTTCAAAACCAGACTGACATATTTTTCCCTTGAGTTCATCATCCACTTTTTCTCTCCATATCTGTTTTTAGATCCCATTGATTTCTAAAACTTAACATTTTTCTGAGTTTCCTCAGGCTCTTTCAATTCCAAAGAAATATTGACAAAACTGCTGGAAACACTTCTGACTACTTTAGATGGACTCAGAGGTACCTCAAGCTTTGTTCCATCCTCACAGAATTTGCCTGTCTTGTCACAATGAAGAAATAACATAAATGATAGCTTTTAAGTGGCAACTGCTTGCTATCTAAAAATCCAACATTACTCCAGGACAACCATGCATTATATTTTTTTCTCATATTCTACTTGCTTTCCTCATTTTAATCAGGGTGAGTGGGTAAAATAAGCATTTAAATTAGTTTTTGGGGGATCACCATAACACACTGTACAGGAAGGTGGCAGTTTTAGTAATGATAAGAGATTTAGTTTTCCTTTACTCGGCAAACACAAGCCAAAAATTACTGTTTTCCTTGGAAAGATCTTGTTCGTATTTTGAAGATTTTTACTCCCTTGATCATACTGATGATTTAAATAACTACCTTTTTACAATCAATAGTCTTTATGAGTACTTTTCATGTCAAAATATTAAAGGAAAAACAAGATAAAGCTTTTATTTTTTAAATTTTTTTTATTTTTTAATCACCAATCTGATTGGAAGTTTGCTGGGTTTGGGTTTTAATTTGTTTTTTTAAATAGAAACTGATTTATAGAGAAGATGGCAGTTGGCAAAATAATGACACATAAAGTCTTTGAAAGAAAGCCCCTTTCATGCCCTACAAGTATTTAGTCAAAATGAGTAATTGGATGAAGAGCAGATGTCAAAACTAGAAACACCAAAGTTATGGCAGCAGGCAGAGAACAAAAGAGTTAGAGGTATTTTTAAAAGCATGAGCCACTTTTCAGATGGCCACCTGCTAAGTAAGCTCCTGTCCCCTGATAGTTGAGACAATCCACACAAAGACTCCTGACCAGTTTCTGAAACAAAAACCAACAAAAGATGCAGAACTGCCATTAGCCATCCCTGATTGAAAGCAGATTGTGGCCTTGCTCTCCTCTTCCCAACTTCCCCCTTCCCCTCCTCGGATTTTGCATCTTCTGCTGTGAGTCATAACTTCTTGAATCCTTTTCAGGACAGCTTTTATGAACACTAAAAGACCTTCACTTGTTCCCGATACTCTGCTACACTGGGACCAGCTTTCAGTTCTTCTCCAATCCCTATGGGTTTTTTTCAGTGGAAGCTGGGATCCTTGCATGGCACATTTAAACTACTGCCAACAGGCTTGTTTTTCACATCTACCTTTGGTGTAATTCCATGCCTATCGATGGCTGCGGATTGAAGGGTGCAAGCTGCTATGAAGGCGGATTTCAGACTCCCGTGCTCTTAACCGAGCACCCTCCTCCCACCAGATTTACACAACTGTTTGGTTTAAAATTCTGGAAGCACACAAACACAGGAGTTGAGCCTGGCTACTCAGTTACTGGTCTGGAGGCAAACAAAAGGAAGGAAGTGAACAAATCAGGGGGAGGCAGAGACAGATTAAGTTACCAGAGACTCTGACCTCGAAGGCTCAAGAAATAAAGTCACGGAAAGAAGAGGCACTAGTTAGCTGGAAATTCCTTTGAATTCCTTTAATCCCTCAGGTCAGTTTAAAGGGAAATGGTCTGACTATTCTGCATCTGTGAGTGATTGAAGGCAAATAAGAAGCATTGTGCCATTTCCAGTTCAAGAAGTATATAGTACACACAGCTTTTATGAAAGCAAATACAACAAATCTCAATTGACCTAGGCTGACTAATAAACCCTGAGATGCCTTTAACATATGGGAAGCTGATGCTGGTACAGACTCCACAGAATTAAAAAAAAAAAGAAAAAAAATTTCCCAACCTTCCAAGTCTCTAAAGTGAAGGAATGAAAACAGGGAAATAATTTATTGCAAGAAATGTTTTTGGCTGAAACACTCTAGTCCCCAAATCATCCTCAACATTTAGTCTGCTATAATGTTGATGGAAAAAAAAGCCTAAAATCACATCCTACTGGGCCTCTCAGATTAAGCCTTTTCCTACACGTCTGTAAGTGGAAGCAGTCTTCCAAATCTTGTTTATGTAATGACACCATACAATAAGAGCCGGGCTACAGAGGAAAGCTTTACTAGGCCTTCTAATAAATAATATTAGTGTGTAGCACTGGAAATGGTCCCATTTGGGCTTATAATGTGCAGTGATTAAGGGCTAGACCATGCCTTTAAAAGGAATAGTTTGGCCATGGGTGTCAACTAACACAAAATCATGCTTTCCAGAGACAACACTTGACAGCCATCCTCTCCAGACTCACTACCTATTTGTCTATCCTTCCTCTTAAATCCCAGAGATGCCATACATGGCAGCCTCACAGTGACAATCTTCTCTCCCCATACTGCCCAGTCTGAGGAGGCTCATTTCCCAGAGCCTGGGGCTCAGGAAATACCCAGCTGAGATTAACATTTATTGAAAGGGTCAGAGGAAAGGCTTGCGTCCTTAAATCTGTATCAACACATGGAAAATAAAACCTCTAGCTGCAAACTGGCAAACATCGAAGGGAAAGGATTAGCCAGTTGCTGGAATACACATGTAGGTGTATGCAATACTTGCAAATTTTCTTTAATGCTTGAGAAATAATATTAAACTGAGTTAATTTCACAAAAATATATGACTCCTCCAGGTTACCTGTTTTTCCTCCATCCCCTACAAACTTCTGAAACACCAGGTATGAGCGAAATTCTGCTCCTACCTGGTCAGGTCTGCTTGACCATCTCCTTATTATTGCCTATCTTTTCAGACTAAGAAAATAGACAGTCATTTTCCCCAACTGTATTTAGTTACAAAAGAGTCTTACATCCACATTTATGTATGTGCACTTCACTCTACAATAGCAATTTATGAAGCATCATCATTCAAATGCGTGAATTCTGCATAGTGGCTGAACCTGGACACAGTTTGGGTGTGTCGAACAGAAGAAGATATTAGAAGAAATTCACATTTTATTTACTTAACAATAAATTTCTGTGCTTTATTTAACATTAGTAAGAGCCTTACAATGTTTATGAATTTGAAGAAAGTAGAATTTTATATCAGAGCTGCTCTGCAGAAGATTGCCTGGTCCCTCTTCCAAATACATAATTTTTAATTCTTTAAGACAATGTTGAACTCTTAAGAATTCTTCTGGTTACTTGTGGGATAAATTTCTCCATTCCTTTCCTGCAAGCTGAATGATTTTGACAAGACAGTAAGAGAAATAATAACACTAACAATAGGAAGAGGATTTGTAATGTTAATTTTAAATGCTGCATTAGATAAACAGATGGATTATTTTTCCTGGGGTTCCAAAAGTTGCACTAGTTCTTGGCAATGATCAAAACTATCCCCTTACTCCTTCATGTTGCTTTGTTTCCTACAAATCTGCTGACATCTTTGCAAACTGTTCCAAAGAAAACAAAACAGTATGTCTGCAAACTTTAGCTTCTTTTAAAGCTGGCTTCTAACTGTACATCAGGATGATATGCAGGAAGATACCTCTTTGAAATAATGTTGAAGAAAAGAAATTCACACACAAAGGGAAAAAACAACATAGAACTCCACAAAAATAATAGGGAAAAAAGTGTAATTTGCAACCAGACAGTTATAATTGTCAATAATGGTCCACAGTATGATACTATCTCACATATGATCAGAAAAAACATATTTCTGCAGTACAAGGACCTTAAACTTTTTATTTTACAAATAAAATTCACCTCTTCTCAAAACACTGAAATAAATGTGTCTATTTGCAAGTTACTTAGTGTAATATACTGGTCATATCAATTACAAGAGATAGCTTGTCAACATGGGAATAAAAAAATAAAGATATGTTTAGTACAGTCTTATGTTTAGAAATGTGGAGAAATGTATTTTCAGGAAGTATTTACCAAAAAGGAGTGTGAATATATTAAAAAAAGAAAAGGAAGCTTGAAATACACCGCTGTCTTGACTGTTTCTCTCTTTCTGTACTTGGAAACACTGAATATGGGGTCAACATTGAGCCCAATGAGCTCCTGCAGATTCCTGAAATCAGAAACTAAAGGTGTGGAGAAGGACAGTGAAATAAAAAGGAAGAAAGAAATCAGAGCAGATGGACACAGGTGGATGTGTTTGCAACTGGGTAGTTTTTAGACAACAGCAGGAAAAATCTGAAAATGCAATGAAGCTCTATACAAAAACAGCAAGAGAGCTGGTTGATACTCAGGTGTCACTTCCTCCAGGCTCAAGAACAGTGCATCCACAGGGAAGAGATTGAGCTAAAATGGCTGAGACCTGGGTGAACAAGGTCCTGTTTAACTCCTGTTAAAACTCGGATGTAAGCAGAAGATACCAAGGTAGAAGCAGGGAAGAATGTCAGAATATGCAGAAATGCAGTGAAGAAGACCAAGGCCCAGCTGGAGTTAAATCTATCAAGCACAGCAAGCAGGTCTTGTTCAAATATATCAATAACAGAAGGAATACTAGGGAAAATGTGGACTCAGTAAAGAATGCAATGGGAACCCTTGACACAGAGGTTGCAGAAAAGGCAAAGAATCTGAACAACTTTTCTTCAGACTTCACTGCCAAGGCAGTGACAAGGGAACCAGGGATAAAGTCTACAACAAGGAAGACTTTCCCATGTTGAGAATGGAACAGACCAACTCCCAGTCTTGCACAGGACATTCCAAAAATCACACTGTGTGCCTGTGAGCATTGTCCAAAAGCTTCATGAACTCTGTCAGGCTGGTGCTGTGACCACTTCCCTGGGGAGTCTGTTCCAGCGCCCAGCCACCCTCTGGGTGAAAGACCTTTACCTGATATCCAATCTAAACCTCTTCTGACTCAGTTTCATGCCATTTCCTCAGGTCCTGTCACTGTCACCACAGAAAAGAGACCAGTACCTGCCCCTTCTGCTTGCCGTCATGAGGAGGTTGTGGACTGCAATGAGGTCTCCCCTCGGTCGCCTCTCCTCCAGGCTGAACAGACCAAGTGCCCTCAGCCACTCCTCACACGCTTCCCCTCAAGGCCCTGCACCATCCCCGTGCCCTCCTTTGGACACTCTCTAGCAGCTCAGTGTCTTTTCTGTATTGTGGCACCCAGACCTGCCCCCAGCACTCGAGGTGAGGCCGCCCCAGGGCAGAGCAGAGTGGGACAATCCCCTCCCTTGCCTGGCTGGCGATGCTGGGCCTGATGCCCCCCAGGACACGGGTGGCCCTCCTGGCTGCCAGGGCACTGCTGGCTCATGTTTGCCTTGCCACCAAGCAGGACCCCCAGGGCCCTTTCTGCAGTGGTGCTACCCAGCCTCTTGTTCCCTTGTTTATGCACATAAACAGTCCCAGGTGCAGAGTCTGACGCTTGCCTTTGTTAAACTTTATACGTTGGTGCTTGGCCTTGTAGCTCTCTGATTTGTTGAGATCTCTCTGCAGGGCCTTTCTGTCTTTGAGGGAGTCAACATCTCCTTCCAATTTAGTGTCACTGGCAAGCTTAATTAGTATTCCTTCAAGTCCTAATCTATTATTTTATTTTATAAACCTTTAGTCATGAACAGCATCAAAATCATCTTTAAAAATATTGCTTTAATATTAGCTTTATTCAAGTTCTGTGGAACATCCTGTGTTTCAAAAAACATGGAAAACCAGTGTTAATGGATCAGAGAGGTCACCAGCTAGTTTTTCTACATCAGTCTTGTTTAAAATTCCTTAAAACTCTTCAAATGCTTTAGACCTGATGGTTTAACTGCTTAAAATACTTCAGAATTACTCAGAGAATGGAAAAAAAAATTATCGTGTCCACTACTTCGATCAGATATACAATAGCTGATTGTTACCTAACATTTACTGAATGCTTCCTCTATTTAACTACTGACAGTCACATGCTGTGATTCTTGAGGGCGTCATGAGCAGGGCTGAGAGCTGGACTCCATGATCCTTGTGTGTTCCTTATAACTTGGCATATTCTGTGATATTCTGTGATTTCCATGTGAAAATTAATAATACAATTTTTAGGTTTCATTTTGATCCTTGTAATCTTTAAACACACAGTTTATTTCATTTAAAATACATTCCAGTCCATTTTTTTACAATTTGCTCTCCTACTTTCTCTGCATTTTGAATATTTTTTATATGTTTCTTGAATATTTAATGATCAACCCTAAATTATACTTCTACTTACCTTCTTTTATTTTATAGCTTAAACGGTCCTGCTTTTTGTGCCAATGCCAGATATGTAGTTTGGGAGCATGTACTGTGATACTTTCATAGCAGGATTCAGTTACCACTCATATTTTTCTTTAATATACACAAATATTTTATTTAAAGAAGAACGCTGGCATTTAGCCATCATTATTTTTGCCCAGAAGAAATGCATCAGCATTTAAACATGTACTATTTTTAAAACTCTGCTAAGCTGATTAATAAGTGTCAGTGTGTTGAATATTGCTATTTTTAGGTTAGCAAATTGTCAGTAATAACTTCTAGACCTTTCTAGGAAACTTATATCCTGACAGCATTAGAACCTAAATGTCAGTCACAGAATGGTATGGGTGGGAAGGAACCCCAGAGATCATCTAATTAAACACACACACACAGACAGACACACATGAGTAGGGACACCTTCCACTAGACCAGGAAAACCAAACTAGACTGGAATCAAAACCCCATCCAACCTGACCTTGAACACTTACAGGGATGAGGAATCCAAAACTTCTCTGGGCAACCTATTCCACTGTGTCACCACCCTCACATTAAGGAATTTGTTCATAGTATCTAATCTAAGTCTACTACCCTCATTCAGTTTGAACGAATCAGACTGAATTTTTCACCCTAGTAATGCAAGTTGATTTCTTCCTTCACTGTCTAGATAGAAAATTCAAATGCTGCCATCTTGTTCTTGAATGCAATTTGGTGGCTTGTAGCATACCTCCTGATGTCTGCTGTACAGTGTCACGTCACGACTCTGCTCCACAGCTATTCAGTATTACCTGTGACAAAGCAAGCAATGCTGTTTTTCATAGATATCTGTGCTTTCCCCTCTTGCAAATCTTCTTAGAATGAGCAGTATCCCTGCTCCTGCCCTACAGACCTCTCTTCAGGAGCACCAGATGAACTTATTTTGAGAACATTTAGGTTATTCAGAATTCAACTATTAAAGTAATTTGCAGTTTCATTTCTTCCTTGTTTTACATCTTTTAGACGTAGCACAATTGGTTACTCTTTCAATAGACATATAGCTATATAATCTAACTAAAGTTCTTCTCCCCTAATATAACATAGTAACCTAACATATCATAGAAACATTAAGGTTGGAAAAGACCCCTAAGATCATTGAGTGCTGCCTTTAACCTAGCAGCAACATGTTCCCAACCAAAACCCTACTCCCTTCCTAATTCACCTCTTATAAACAGTCTCTAGTGCCTTTCCTTTGACATATGAACACGAAATAGCTCAATTAGAATAACTTGGATTTTTTTTTGCTTCCTCATCCTTTGGGATCATCAGTTATCTGATTCTTAATTTTATTAAGAAGGAATGAAGCTTTATCTGGTTCAAGCCTAAATTAGCCATTTTGTTTAACATTTTAAGATACGTTGAAGAGAAAAACGCCATACTATTTAATTAAAAACTTTTTTGCAGTATTGAAAATAAAACTAATGGCACTTCTAAAATAAATTGTATAATTTGGAAAATGTTGATGAAGTGTCTAAAAACTAAACCTTAAACTGAAAATCTTCCCTTTGATTCAGGAGTACTCCTAAAATAGTTCAACTTTAGTAATTGATTGACTCTTCTATCCCTACTTCCTGATATCATCATTATTACCAGTGGAGAAAAATTCACATACATTCTATTTCTGTATACTGGCAAAAATTAGTAGCTAGAAAACCACAGCAACAAATGCCTCACAGCATAAAGATACTTGCAACAAGCTATGTCTTTTGCTGAAACAGTCAAATTTTGATTGCCAGCAAGCAGTAAGAACAGGATGTGCAGAAGTCAACATTTTAGCCAAATCTACTCGGATTGTGGATGTGAAGAGAATGTGGTATCAACACGACCATTCCCACATTTGCTTGCTATAGTCAGTAAATTGATAAGAAACTGATTAAAAAAATAAGGAAAAAAACCGCTAAAAGTAAGTAAAATATGATCCCTGGGAGATTTTATGACTTCTCTGTTTTGACTTGACTCCTGATGCTCATCTCCACAAAAGCAAATCAAGAAATTTTCAGGTTTTGCAATCTCCCCGATACTCAGCCACAGCAGTCACAGCTCAAAATTTCATGGTGTGAACAAGCCAGCTCTCATACACTGACAGTGAGGAACTACTGAGGAACAACTACTAGAAAACAGACAGTCTTGGCTTTTTAATGAAGGACTCTTGCATCAACAAAGCACAAACTTATTCTGACCAAAAAATATTACCTTACAATAGTGTTGGTGTGTAAAAAAGATTTTGCAGTGTCCCCAAGGACAGATAATTATTGCACAAAGACTAATGACAAATTCTTAGAAAAACTCTCCAAAATGGTTATTCAATAGCGTATGCTATTGAAGTGAATGTGATTTAACAAAAGACCTGAATGCTAACAACACTGCTATGAATGCCTCTAAATGGATCAAAAGTGACAATGAGGCTCAGAGCAAGGGTGAAGAAGTCAGAGGTTCAGACGGTATTTTCATTAATCCTTCTATCAAGGGTCAAAGGATCAAACCAGGACAGATTCATCCTACAGATGAAAGCAGGGTTGTACAGATGGTTCACCAGGAGGGCTTTAGTTTCCTTGACTTTGGGAAGATGCTCCATAAGTCATTGTTGGAGGGTGGTTTCTATGACATGAAAGGGGTTTACACATATTGCATGACATTCACTAACTTTACAGAAGAAGCACTTCAGCTGTGACTGACTGGCAACGCAACACTCTGGGTAAAGTCCCTTAAAAGCAAGAAGGATAACGTTATTCATAGCAGCATCATATAAAGGAAGTAAGTTCAGTGGATGAACTCGCTGTTATATGTTTGTGATTTCTGTGCACCACTGGAAACAGATTGGGAAACAATTAGGAAGATGTATAAAAATTAAATTAAGATAAAAGCTGTGATTTAACTGACTTAACGGATATTTGTTAGGAAGAGTGATGTGATTAGAAGGAAAGATTTGGAAGATATTGATATGTGTCTGAAGAAAAAAGCAAGTCCCAGATTTGGGAAAATACAAACTTTCTAACGGTTCTGGTAGTGATTAAGGCAGAACGTGGTAGCCCGACAACCAACATGATCAACAATCAACACATTCACATGAATGAACTGCAGGATTTCAAAAAAGGCAGAAAAATCATGGCAATTATGAAAGAAAAGATCATGAAGTATCAGAAAAATTAAAGATTTTTAATATATAGCTATGATGTGTTTTACCGTTCTTGGTTCACAGGGAAGCAGAATCATCTGGGATTGTGAAGAAATCGTGGAAGGCATAAAGGGCACCAGTAAACTGGCAAAGGCAGATCTGGGTAATTTAAAAAGTGAAAGACGTTACAGAAAATTTTACTGCAGACACGTAGCTTCAGTCATGAGGAAAAAAAAGTTGAACCAGCCAGATACTTTGCCCATCTCATCAGAAATTACCATTAAAAAGGCAAAACGAAAACCAACCAAACCAAAACCAACTGACTAACCAAACAAAATAAACTAACCAAAACCCCCAATGTAAACAAACAAAAAAGACAAAACAAAACCAGACCAAAAAGAACACCTCTATCTCGTATAACATGCTCATACCAAGACTGCAAAACATAGATATGAAATTGCTTAAGGTAGATGCAAAAATTATCAGAAATCTGTGTTCAGACAGCAGGTTTTTGTTCTCTGTCTTAAAGAAGGGATTCACTAAAGCTGAAGGTATATGTTCTGCTACCATAATATCATGGTTTTATTAATGATTCAGATGAGGAAAAATGTTCAGTAAAGTACCCTGTACTAAGAAATCTGGTAGGGACTGCAAACTTTCAGCAGGGCAGGATTCAAACCCAAAAGAATCCTCGCTAACTGAAGAAAAAAAGAAATAAGGACGCAAAAAAACAAGGAAGTTTTAGAAGGGTTAAGTAGTAGAGTCAGCTGAATAAAAGAATGATGCAAAGCCTCTGGAACAGCACTCCTACTGGCATGTCTGGGAGCTACAATGAAATAATGAACTTTAGTCAATAAAATTGCAAAAAAGGCAAGTATAATTTAGAGATACACAAGAGGACTATATTTTATAACTACAGAATTAATCCCTCACCTTCTTCAGGGCTGACCTACTAGAGCAGTTTTGTGGAGAACAATCTGGGAATCAAGTTGATCATGAAAAGGCAGTGTCCTTGTGGCCAGGGGGGCCAATGGTGTCCTGGGATGCATCAGGAGTAGCATGGTCAGCAGGTCAAGGGACATCACGTCTGGAGTGTTGTGTTCAGTTCTGGTCTCCACAGACCAAGAAAGACAAGGAGCTATTTGAGAGGGTCCAGTGGAGTCCACAAAGGTGATGATGGGCCTGGAGCATCTCTCTTAGAAGGAAAGAACTGTGAGAGCTGGGCCAGTTTAGTCCACAGAAGAGAAGGCTGAGGGGATCTCATAAATACGTACAAATATCCCAAATGCGGGTGCCAAGAGGATGGTGCCAGACATTTTCGCTGGTGCCCACAGACAGGACCGGGAGTCATGGCCACAAACTAAAGAACAAGAAGTTCCACATCAGCATGAGGAAGAACTTCTTTACATTCATGGTGGCAGAGCACTGGAACAGGCTGCCCAGGGAAGTCATAGAGTCTCTCTCTCTGGAGGCATTAAAAACCCACCCATTCCTGTGTAACCTGCTGTCCTGGTGACCCTGTCAAGACAGGGTCCACTAAATGATCTTCAGAAGTTCCTTCCAACTCTAACTATTCTGTAATTCTGTGATTCTACCTCTGTGGGAATTACTGATGCACAGTGTGACAGGATCAGTTTTAGGCAACACAGATTCAAAGAATAATTTAGGCTAGAAAGGACCACTCAAGGTCATCTAGTCAAGCCTTCCAATTAAAACAACACTATCTTCCCAACCAGGTCAGATTGCTAAAATTCCTGACCAGATGAGTTTTGAAATTCTCAAGGTTGAAGGATTCACAGCCTCTCAGAGTTCCTGTTTCAATGTTTGACCATTCTCACTCTAGATATTCAATTAAAATTTCCATTGGTTCAATCTGCGACCTTTTTCTCTCATCCCTTCACTAAGCATCTTAGAAGAATTTGTCTCTGTCTTCTCTACACAGTGTTAGGTCATTGAAGACAGCAACCACATCTGAAGTGCTGTGTTCAGTTGTGGGCTGCTCAGTACAAGAGAGGTGGAGCTCCTGAAATGGGTCCAGCAGAGGACTATGAAGGTGATTAAGGGACAGGAGCATCTCCCTTATGAGGAAAGGCTAAGGCAGCAGGGTCAGTTCCTCCTCAAGAAGAGGTGACTGAGATGGGACTACATCAATGTCTATGAGTATCTGAAGGGAGGGTGTCAAGAGGATGGAGCTGGGCTCTGCTCAGTGGTGCCAAGAAATAGGACAAGAGGCAACAGGCAGAAACTGATGCAGAGAAGTTCCACCTGAACACAAGGAAGACCTTCTTTACTTGTGTAGGTGACTGAGCACTGGAACAGATGCCCAGAGATTGTGGATTCTCCCTGTCTGGAGACATTCAAGAAAAATCGGGTGCAATTTGTTCAATGTGTTTTAGGATGGTCTTGCTTGAGTAGGGGGGTTGGACCAGATGACACACAGTGGTCCCTCCTAATCTGACCCTTTCTGTGATTCTATGATCTGGTTCCCTCCAGCCTTTTCTTATCTAGGTTAAGCATATCCAGCTCCCTCAACCTCCTCATAGGAGTCTATGTGTATGTTCGAGTCTGGAGTGGGGTAGTGGGATGTGGAAGAAAGAAAATCCAAAAAAAGGTCTTAAATGAAAAACAATGGAAAAGGCCAGAAGAGAGCAACTGAAAATAATCAGATGTCTAGAAAATGTGACCCATGGGGAAAGATTAAAAGAACTGCCATTGCTTAGCTCAAAGATAAAACTGATAGGGGAACATGATAGCAGTGTTCAAATATATTTAAGAAAGGTAGACAAAGGAAGAGGAGAATACCTTGCTCTCCACATCAGTGGCAGTTAGAACAAGAGGCAATGGACTTAAATTGCATGAGGGAGCAAAAAATTAGATCAGGAAAAATCTCCTAAGGATAAGGAAGGTGAAGTACCAGAACAGATTGCCTGTGGAGATAGTCAAATATTCATCAGTGGAGAGTTTTTGAAACAGATTGGTATGGTTTGTCCTGACATGAGGCACAGAATGGACTAGTATTCAAGTCCTATTTTCTGTGCTTTTATGTACATAGCTGACTGAAGAACAGTTTTGCAGCCCAGAAATATGGCAACTGAACAAGAATAAAGGATCTTTAGTCTGATAAAAAAGCATTAATCAAAGCAAGTGTGTGCTGGCTTCAAGGTAGGGACTAGAAATAATTTGAGGTGAAATAAAACATCAAGGTTTACTTTCTAGCTTTATAAAAAATACAGGACATTTATGATAAAGGTCTCACTTCTATCATTCTATCAGAACAGGCAGATACCATAGGAGGAGCTGCATCTGCTTCCTCAATGCATTGATGCTATTAAGATGAAATGTGTGTACAAAAGAGTACCATATATATCTGTGTGTGCATAACAGAGAGAGAGAGGTACTTCAGTGAGAACAGAGACACTCTCAGAAGAGATGCCAAATCCATTCCGGAGTAGAAGTTTGTAGCTGGAATGCCACAGGCTCTGTGGAGGGGCCAAATATGATCAAAGACACTAGCCAACGAGGGAGCAATTAAAATTCATGTGTGAGGATGTTAAAAAGCAGAAATTCAGTCACATCACCTTGCCATGGTACCACACCAACCAACGGAAGAGAAATAATCCCCCGCCAAAGTAGGAATTGAACTTGCTGATGTTCTGTTAAAGCCTTAGGAGGCTTTGATACGCTTCAGTACGTCACTTGCCCATATGGCAGATGTGTGAGACTTACATCTCTCTACAGAAACAGTGCAAATGGCTGAGCTGGAAGGACTAACAAGACCAAAAAGAAAGGTAAGGGAAGAGGGAGTGGAAGAGAGTGGGTGAGAGAGAGACACATGGTTAGAACTACAATCCATATATCTGAATGAACCAAAAAAACTATCCTTTCTGGCCACATCCGTAGGCTTAGAAGACAATGTCTTGTGATGAGCATATCACTCCTGGTAAAACATATGTATTTGAGCAAACCCACATCTGCATTTATCCAGTACAAACACATGGCAGGAACTCGTGCTGTGGTGGACACTGACTTCTCAATTTGCATAGAATTATTCACAACCTAAGGAAAGAAAAGACGCAGGTGTAAGAAGTCCCTTGAAACCTCATCCCTTCATCAGAACGAAAGGGAAGGCAATCTCCTGCCACGAGAAGAATTATCCTTGCCCCATCCACAATGTCCGTTGAGCACTTTATGCAATATATCAATGTACTTTGCAATAGTCTTCCAAATTCCCAAGGAAAATATCTGCTTTCTCAGAAAGAATTACTTAGCAACACGCTTTTATCAAATTCAGGCTAAAATAGGCTTGGATAGCTTTCATCACACAATCATGCATATGTTAAATAAGATTCAACACATCTAACTAACACCCAGATGGCCTTGACTCAAACTGTGAGGACTCAGAGGTGACCCCTACTCCCTGAGGGGAGTTCTCTCACTGTTCACACCAGACCTGTGCCCTATTCAAGCACTGTGTAGAGGTGAAGTTTTCAAAGTTTGCCAACCATAACACCCACTAGGTAAGACTCAGCATGTTTTCAAGGATTTTATGTATCAGAGATACTGCACAGGAATAAACAGTCATTCAAATTTTTGTCATCATGGACCAGGATTAAGCAAGCATAAACTTGACTGTTGTTTTCATTTATTTGGCAGTTTCAACTGAAGCTCCACTGAAAAACAAGAAACTGCTTTTCCTTTTGTCAGAGTCCCTTGAGACAAGGCATTACAACCAGATTTTTAAAATTTCTTTTTCTTTCGCTGAAAGGATCATATCAGAGGAATGCAACATTAGGTGTAGAGATGATTTACTGATTATTTATTTTAAATAGATATTTCTTGGTCACCTACAATAGCTTAAAAACCTGAGAATCGTGTATTTTAACACAGGTATTTGTATTAGAATGAGACAGTGACATATATCATCTATTTAAAGTATGTTTTAAAAAAAAGAGCACCAGAATTTGATTCACCTCAGATTAAGCTATTCAATATTCCACAACACGAACATTGTGTCAACAACTGCTTTATTTGTTTTTTTTTTTTTTTAAATATATTTATGTTTTCTCAAGTTTTGGGGAAAAGCAAGTGATCTTACTTGCTGACTGACCATCATGTTGTTTCACATTGGTCACACAATGATACAGAAGGTTTTTACAGTGTTGGTGTATGATTCAAGGCGAAAAACCATCATTATCTTTCCCTGGTGCTCTCCCCCTTCTTCACCTGGTAAATATGACTATTGTAATTCCCTGAATCCTACAATTCTTGCACTCTTCGTTTTCAGTATCCCTTACTCATCTGGATCTGAAATACAGCTGTTATTAGGCTCCTAGATGAGAGTCTGAAATCTTTCACTGGGTTTCAACTAGAAAAGTTAAACCTCTGTACTCTTGTCTGGTTGCATTTCACAGATTATAGAGGTGATTATGTGGGAACCTGGCACAACTAGAAAAAAAATGTTTTGGAACTCTTCTGCATTTAAATTGATACATACAACAGGATGAAAAATATGCAATTAGCATACTTGGTCCTCTTAAAACTTTAAATTATGCTTATAATTTTAAATGTAAAAATAAATTTAGTTTGTTTATACAATGTGTTAGAATTATGCTAAAATATAAGTTTAATTATTTGACTTAAAAAACTCATTAAACCACAATGATCTTTACTTTCTCTAATTTTAACATGTTTGATGGGGGAGCTGGAGAAAAAAAGAAAGGTCTAAGTAAAATACGCTGAAAATCAAAGCAGGTTAAACAAATTGATATAACTTTTCTGAATGACCAATGTGAGATGAAAAGTGAAAAGCCATAGAGAGTGAGAAGTAGACATAGGTGGTGTGTGTAAATAAAAATAGTTAAAATGAATAAGCTACATTGTGACTTCTGGTACCACTACCAGAAGTTGGTTAGAGGTCAGTCAGGCAGCCCTACATTCAGAAGCTCTTGATCAAAGGAACATGAAGGCATGCCAGCATTATTCTAGATATGGAGTGATGTGAGAACATCTGGAGGTTCGTTGCCTTGGTTGAGTTACATTGCACCTCATTAATGGTGGTGTATCCTGTTTTATTGTCCTCAGCAAAACCCTAAAAATAAGACATGGAAGCCTGATATTCATTTGCACGGGGACAGAACATACATATAGATACTTTTAAAAGAAATTTTAGTTATGCCATTGGTACAATAAATATAATGGGAAGTGTATGGCCTTCAGGTAATAGTGTTTGCTTTTGATAAATAAAACCCTTGTCACCTCAATATTAAGCATCTGAAGAGCTAATCACTGAAATCAAATGACACAGTAATGTCTGTCAAAAAATTAAATTAATTGATGGCAACAAGATATTCCTTTGGATACATGCATGCCAAGATGGTAAGATCTTCTTCTTCAATAAGGGTGCCTTAAATGCCATGTATCTTACAAAAAATTTGTAAAGATAAATGTTCTGTTTAAGCAGGCATGCGAAAATGCAGATTTGGTTGCAGATTCTTGCATTTGACAGTAATTAGTTAAGGTTTATGGCCAACGGCTTTTGTTTCTGTTATAAAGGGAATCTCAGTATCTGCAAACTGAAATTTCTGGACACTGTAAAGAGGTAGCTGGCAACATACTGGGCTTTTACACTGCAGAACTCTACCTAACAGCAGTGAAAAAAATTTTCCAGATTTTGATAACGCTTATATTCCTGTATAAATTTGTAACAATATTTGTCTAGGTTTTCAGTACCACACATGACTCATCAAGGACACTTAAGCTCCAATTAAGTTGTGTAAAATAAACTTTCAAGAGTTATTAACAGATTGATATATTTTGATGTTCATAGACTACTATTACATCATGAAATCATTAAAAGGAATTCTAGGACTGAGCATGTGCTTTCAAGAACTATTATTATTTTGATCTTAATGAAGACCATGCAAGATTTTTTGAAGGCCTTTTCCCTTTGTTTTGTATGAACTTGCAGTACCTAGAGTATGAGAAAATGGACTCAAGATAGCTAAAAATTGTCAAAAAATAAAAAGGAAAATTCTTTATTTCCATTAAAGAAAGAAAAAGACAGAAACACCAAGCAAAGATTTCCTGCAAATCCTTTCCCATCAAAAGGACCCTCACTGTAGGAAATGTTTGGCTTTTGGTGTGGGTGTGGACTTATCTGTTTTCAACAGCCAGCAAGATATTAAGTTCATTGTTATGTGAATAAGATCATTGCTGGTAATATGCTCTGACTCCTGCTCACTATACAGGATACATCTTAAATTTTAAAAAAGATTTTTAAAGTTAACGAATAGTTATAAGGAAAAAAACCTAGATGGTAAAGCAGCCACTCTTTCATCAGGTACTTCATCTGATGAGTTCATGTAAAA
>VXAZ01004545.1:167003-198963 GCA_013399875.1 Gymnorhina tibicen | reverse complement strand
TTCATTCATGTACATTTGGCATTCCAAAAATTTACATCTACCACAGAAAATCCCACACCACCACTCTTCCAGGAGCATACCATGCTGTTGGAAGCTTTTTAAACAGACCCGGTGGTATCACATAGAACAATTGGAATACAAAGCATGTTTTCACAATGTTATGAGAAAACATTTAGCTTGTGTAATGAACAACAATAGAAGCATCAATCAAAGAAAATAATGATTGTCAACAATGAGAAATAATGTTTCTTAGCAACCAAGTTTCAATTACTCTTCGTTTGCTAACAAGCACCAAGATATTTAAAGCTAGTAGCTTTATTCCAGTAAGTAATATACTATCAAAGACCACGATAAAGAGCTCCTGTTTTAGTTGTTTCTATTTTTCAATCAAGCATCTTGCAATTAATTTTATTAGTGTTTTAGAACTAATTTACTTTGAATGAGCTGTAACTATGATTTGTTATTGTTATGCAGTAAATGGAATTGTAATGTGTAATAATTATTTGTTTAAATAATAGAATCATTGGCATACAGATGATAATGTAAGCAAGAAAAAAAATTATTACCATTAATAATAAGATTAAACAAAATTGTATCCAAGAATAGATCCCAGGAGAACCCTTCAGCTATTTTAGGTGAAGTAGAAATGGTATTACTAATTAAGACAGAACACTGGCTGTCATAAAGATAGCTGCAAACACTGCTTCCTAGTGAAACAATGAGACTTTATCTTATTGATAAAAATGACCTGACTTCAATCCACTGTGCCTGTGGCCGTTACCAAGTCTCTGAAAACAAGTTACCATAATTAGATACCCTACTCGCTTTCTTGCTACTCCTCATGATGACCAAAGCACTGAAATAATTTTTGAACGAAGTATACAATTTTGAATTTCTTGCTTCTTTTTCCCAAAAGAGGTTTTAACAAGACATTCAAGCACGTGATCTTCCTCCTGATAGAGTGGCTGGAGTCAAAACCAAATATGTCAGTACTGAAAGCAGCTGGTCCATTTATTCCATCTGCTGCACCTGTATGTGTTAATGAAAGGAAGGGGTTCGCACTCTTCCATTTGTTTTTAAGAACCAAGGGGGTTTTATTTAAAAGTTAATTAATTCAGCAGCACTGTGTAAGAAATCGGAAGAATAGCAGAAGTCAGAGTAGGAACAAGTGCTAGTGTTGAATGGAGCACACAGGTTAACACATTCACCAGCCCTGGGTAGTCACGCCAGGGTGCAGTTCCCATCCTGGAGGATGCACAGGCTGCTCAAGTTTCCCCAAACAGAGCCCTGTTGACTGTAGAAGCACATGGCACATTGGGAGTGCTGTAAGAGCAAAGCACAGGACACATCGTCCCATGCAGCAGTGACCATGGACACCCCAAGGAAGCCGTTTCCTCTGGAAGATATTATGCACACCCCGCCACTGCTGGTCAACCATTCTTTCTGCCCTCAGCCACAAAAATTACTTCTTTTTTCAGTTCTTCAAATATGTCTGGTTCTCAAAGCTTCTTTTCTGTAACCTTAAGACCTATTAATTTTTTTGTTTATGTTTTCACACAGCATTGGTGCCTGAGGCTTGACTGGAACAGTCAGACATTAAAAGAGCCATACTAACAAGCTGCACAAATTGGCAGCACTGAAACTCAACTTGTGCAGCTCAGAGTTTTATACTACTTTATACCATTAGACCTTATTCTACCCTGAGAAAACCATAATTTAAGATGTCTTCAGCCAAAAATTATTTGGATTGCAAACACTTCTTGCTCCTAACATAAAAAAACTTTTATGGTTTTTTTCCCTCCAATAAGAACAAAATAAGTAAAGTGATAGCAGATAGCTAGAGAATAATATATTTAGACTAACGCTGATTCAGAAAATCCATGTTTAGTAGTGTTAGTGCCATGGACTTGTGCTTGTAAGATGTCTGCTGTAGCAAGACAAAATTTTGTAAGACTGTTTTCACAAAAACTTTTCCAACGTGACACCTAAGGAAAGAGCAAGTAAGGGCTTTGACCATAAAAGAAACCAAACCAAGGACTGACTGGAGTCCATGTGTTTCCACTCCACTCTCTCTGCTACCCCCTGATATGATCAGACTCATTAAATTCAGGCACTTGCTGTTTCTCATGTAGCAAATCTACCAAGTAATTACTTCAAGATTTGTAAAGAAAGAATATTTCCCCCCTTCTCAGAAACTGTGCTGATTTAAGGTTTAGTTAACAGCGTAGCCAGGTCTGAATTAGTACAGTCTCGTAACTCAGATCTGCAGTTTGTGGTTCAGAATAATAATATTCTCTAAGGAGGCAAAAGGACTGCTTTTCATTTTAATGGGATTTTGGATCAGATGCTGAAGAGCTAAGAATCCCTGCTATCCCAATAACACTGACCATTCTCTGCCCTTCCTGCTGACTATTGTTGTATTATTTTTGCTTTAACCTGCCTTCAACGTCTTTCAGCTGTTCTCTCAGCACTACAGGGACTTGAACTTTTGACAATGAATGAGATGTGCCAAGTTAGGAGTAATTACTTTATTGACGTCACTTCAGCTTTCAACCCACTTTTAACCAAGCTGCTACTGTTTGAAACAGTAGGTCATTTGTAGCACATTATGCAAATCTTAGAACTAATCTTTTGCATAATACATAAGAGCCCAGTTTGTGTATTAACTAATTTATCTGACTACACAGAAGCTATGAATGCTGATTTTTATTAAGCTCTTCATTAATTCAAAATGTATCTGAAATGTGTGCACATATATATACAGTCACAAAATGAAATTTCTTCAAAGGTAGAAAGAGTCACTTGATACATGGTCTTATCCACTAATAAATGAGGATTCCTTTCACATGAGATAAGCATAATCTGAAAGAAAATGGATTCTCCCTTTGCAATAAATGGATGAACTAATGCACATGTGCATATCCTTTCAATATATTTAGAAACTGTACATGATGCAAATAGTCTATATAGATTATCAGCTATCATACAACTCTTCCCTCTATTAAGTCACTGCAAACTGGATCAAATCTCATCCATCTTATCTGTAGGGTCTTTCTAACGTGGGAGAACTTGAAGAAACTGAGGGATTTCTTTTTATTTTAGACTTAGTTGCTTGAATTTCCAGAAAACCCCCCCAATTTATTATTGAAATATTTATCATAAATGATATTATTAAAACAGATTATGATTTTTAGGTGCTGTATTGTCAACAAATGACAATGTCACACAACATGCATCTCTGCAGTCAGTTACGTCCTTGTTGGATAGCTACTCTATTGATCCTGACGGAGAGAGTGTTGCACATTTAGGAACTTGTGACAAACAGAACAGTAAATGTAAGGAAGCACAGGACTGCAATGAATTGTGCTGTACTGAGCTATACATAAGTTGAGCCCTTTGGGGCTGCACTGTGCAACCAAAGTTCCTTGGCTGCAGCATAAACTAAGCCTACACGTTGCAAGAGAGAAGTCTGTCGGCAGCTTCTACTGGGTACTGTTTACTGGACCACCTTTATGGCCTTGCCTTTACCTGAAAGGGCTGCAAGACGTTCTCATTAGAGCAGTTGTTTTCTTGTGAAGAAATTATACGACCGAAAGGGAGAGCTTTCCTTCATGGACAGGATTAGCTCTGAACAGCATGAAAATGGTCAACCATTCTTTCTATGAATGTCTATGTGTGAAAATCTATCTGGGCTCCAATTGATGCTGCACAAATGCAGGGTGTCCAGCAACTGAAGGGACTTAAGATTTGCTGGGTATCTATATTCCTCCTCCTATTAAAACAGCTATCTTATTACAGCATTTGTTGTTGGACCTTCCTTATTAAGATCTGGAAAGAGTCCTGCACTGAATCTATTTCACCCCACTGCTCCCTCCATCCAGTGCTGAAAAGCTGCTGTTGGAGAAGATCTCAGATCTTTCACTGTGTTACATTCTACTGTCAGAACAGAGTTTGCCAAGGCTATGTGCAAAAAAATTCCCCCAGATAAATTTCATGGTACTGTTTAGAAATCATAGTTATGTTGAAACATAGTAATAATTTTTCAAAAAATAAGGAATGCACGCGCACACACACACAATAATTGCAGCAGCTGCTTTCTCATTCTGTTCAGTCTCATCCTCCTTCAAGAGAAATAAATTCACATTTTTCCTATTTGTTTCCTTATGGGCAAGCACTGAGAGATGAATAATTGCCTTCAGTCTCCCATAAGATGTATATTGACATTGCAGTCACTTTGCCAAGAGCCTAAAAGGTCAACATGCTTCAAGAGAGGTAATAAGTGATGCTCCCTCCTTGTATTCAGCAGCAGTATCTAACAGCCTGCAACAGATGGAGAAAAAGGAGAGGGATGTCAGCTATCCTTCTAACTCCTGCAAGTTCTTAGATGCAGTTCATTAAAACTAATGACCAATCACCATGTGTTATGGATAAGAACAGATCACTCTTCCACTATCTAGGTAAAGACAAAATATTTTATTACTATTATAATACTTTGTGCACAAATCACTCTGGGATTTGGCCATATGCCCCACTTTACAGCAGAATATTTATTAAATTATTAAAACTTGTGGGTTGATAGCATTCTTAATTTATTGTAACTGTAAAATGTTTTAAGTTTTGAAAACACAATAAAGTTGATTTAATAATCACCTAATCTTATACACAACTTCCTCTAGATTTTTCGTCAATTACGCCTCATAAATTATAATTTATTGTATAATATAGAAACATTAAAAAATAAACACTTCATGAGAATTTCACCAGATTCATTTATTTTGTTGAGTTAACAAGAAAGCATAACAAATTCACACATGACCTCTGAACTCTGAGCACAGGGCTTCAAATTCAGTCTACATCAGGAGTATCCATCTGCCAAAGATAACAACTAAATGTTTTATTTAGCTTGAGCCAAGATATTTGCGCTAATGACTACAGTGTGGAAAAGGCAAACAAACCAAAAACTAGAAGAATTCTTTCTGTTCTATAAAAACAGCATTGAAGTTCAAAGAGTTAAAGAAAAACAAAAATCAAAACAGTGTCTCCTCTCTATGATGCTTGTTTAGTAAGGATGTGCCACTGAAAGTAGAAGCAGACAGATCTAGTGAAATCTAAATGCAAATCATTTGTACTATATGAGTAAGAGATGTCATTCCAGTGTCAACAACATTACTTTAGTCAAGTACCTTATTAAAAATAGTGCCCTGATTTGTTGTGGTTGTGTTTGTGGAATTGTTTTGGGGTTTGTTGTACTCTGTTGCTTTACACTGCACCTCAATGTACCACAGCTTTTAAAATGCCCCTTTTAAAACTTTTTAAAGTTTTGCAAGGTTCAGAATATGCAGAATATACCACCTCACTTTGATAGAGACAGACTAACAAGGAATTTATTATAAAATAGTGATTTCCAAAGGCCAAATGATTCCTAACAGTGATGACCATTGCCTCATAGTGAATAGTTTTCCTGATGAGTCTTGCTGATTTTACAAAATTTCACAGTATTTAAGCCATCATGCTTCACTTATATTCACCCTTGATCTGTCTTCTTTTTTAGTAATTTTCCCCCTCTTACGTGTGACAATATATAATTGCATACGGTATAACACACCAACTCCTGCTCTTTTGGTTTAATTTGTCTTTGTTGTAGTTACCAGCCATTCCATTCCTAGAGGACAGAAAAACTCTAGTTCAAACACAGTGCTGCTGCATCTTATGATTATTATAATTAACCTTGTTGACTTTAATGACAGGGAATCGCTTAAACCTCCCACTCCAGCAGAAATGATATGATAATCTGGTTGTATCTATGCCTATTCCCAACAAGATTAGACAGTAAGGTAGTCTTGCCAGGTGACGGAAAGAGAAATTTAACGACATAAACAAGTGTTTTGAGCTGCACTATTTCAAGTGTGTAGCAAACTGAAACGCTTTGGCATCATGTCCTCTGTTGAAGGCAGGCTAAGACTGTTGGGGTTGTTCAACCCGTAGAAGACTCCAAGAAGACCTTATTGCAGCCTTCTGGAAAGGCCTACAAAAAGGCCTACAAAAAAGCTGGAGACTGACTTCTTCCAAGGGGACAAGGGAAGATGTCTCTAAACTGAAAGAGGGTAGATTTAGATTAGATATTAAGAAGAAACCCTTTCCTGAGGAGGTGGTGAGGCATGGAACAGATTATCTGGAGAAGCTGTGGATGCCTCATCCCTGGAAGTGTTCAAGGCCAGGTTAGATGGGGGCCTGGTCTAGTGGAAGGTGTCCCTGCCCATACTGATGAGCTGGAACCATGATTTTAAAACTCCCTTTCAACCCAAATCATTCTGTGAATCAATGATTCTATAACCATGCATGGGAATAGATGATGGACCATGATGGACCATGAACTTACTCAGACGGTCGGAATAAACAGCCTGTCTCCTGTAAGAGCTTCATGAGAATTGAACACAGTCCAAGGGTTTCACCATGAATTCCACAGCATACAAGTTTCTTACAAAACAAAACCACCTGATTTCTGGTTATAGTTGCATTTCTTCTCTTTTTTACTCTTCTGTTTCACGCTCAGTGGGGCATAATTAACAATCATGGCAAACATCATAGATATGTTCACATTTACTGCTATATTTTTCAGTAAAGTCCTTTAAGGTACTTAGCTTTCTCTAGAAACTCCTTCTATAAAGGCATGTGGGAAAAGGCATGTCTCCCTTCTACCCACACAAATTCATGTACTTTTCTGTATGCCACAGACACTTGCAGCTTGATCTTAATTCTAGCAGTTACAGAAAATATCTTAGCCAACAATTTATTCTCATTTGTCTTAATTAAAGAAAATATTAACTCACCCTTTCACAAAGAAAAACTCAAAAAATATTAAAAAAATGTGCACACATAGACAGATTCAGAAGCCGTTAATATGCCAACTCAAAATTATACAGGTTGTGTGCTCTTTCCTAATTTCTCTTTTTCTTTTGGGGACTATTTCTCCTGGGCTGTGGCTGGGATGCATGAAGTGGCTTTTCCAAGTGTATTTCACTTTAGTTTCATCTAAAAGAAAACCATACTGATAAAGCTGATGTCTGTGTGCTATGAGCCAAAGTGCTGTAAGTAGAGACAATCTGGAGATCTGCTTCAAAAGCACACTCCTAATGAAAACTATAAGCTCATGTAGGCACATTCAGTGTTTCCCAAAAGGAATACTGAACCTGTTTTCTCTGATTTGCAAGGTCATTTTAGGGAACAACTGGTGAATTGATAAGAGTCATGTATTTATAATGTCTGCTTTTGTATATATATTCCCCTTTAGGAAATGGTGTTTGTCTTTTGGGAGCCTATACATGGTATGAAAACTGCCACAGTTTTTGTTCTTCCATGAAATACCACTCCAGGTTCTTATACTGTCTCAAAGTTTTCTTAAGTAATGGATCTATTCAGTTCTTTCTGAAGCTGCTGCCTTAGGGCAAAATCAAATTATTATGGGAAGCAAGTTTGGAGATTGTGGGACTCTTTCAGGTCTTTTCTACCTGTGCTGAGATTTCTTTGGAACATGGCGTACATACTGAAATCTTAGAGTAAGTAGTATTCACATATTTAAGGATTGTATTGTAATACATAGGAAAAAGGAATCCTTATTTACAGTAGTTTTTCTGTCACATTTCAGCAGATTGCTTGTAATCTTAATGCTGTTATGAAAGAACACACTTGCAGCTACATTAAAAAGGATAGATAAGGCTATATTCCAATTTGCTTTTGTTTCCTGTACAAGTATATATGAAATATACTTTTCTAAAACCATTACTTTATTCAGTGAGTAAAAAGCTATGTTTCAGAACTTCTACACATAATGCAGACCAATTTTATAATAACTCCTTTACTGTTATTCTTAAAGAATAAATCCTTACTTCTTCTTCTTAAAATAACTCCTTTACTTTCCTTCCTTCATAGACTTTGAGTCTATGAATATGAAAATCCCTTATTGTCATCTCTGTTTATAGACTTTAAAAATAATTGGAGGCAATAAAAATGTCCAAGTTAATCCTTGTTTTGGGTGGCAGCACACTGAGGCTGGAGCTTGCACAGGATCATGGAGAGGCCTCTGGAGAAGATCAGCCCTTGGTATCCAGTCCGTGCATATCACTGTACAAAATGCAAGGGACCTGGACTCCTTTGCCAGGAGAAGGTTTGCAGTAACGGTTTTGGGTTGGCTTTAGCTGATGTGCAAGGATAAAAAGTCAAAGGAAGTTGGAGTCATAGAACCTTCACTCTTCCCCTGGCTAGAAATAGAGTACAAGCATTGCTGCTTTTCAAAACCTGATAGATCATATCTGCCTCAGAACACTGAGTTTCTGCACTGCCCTTGAGCAGCAGCATGCACCTCATGCACCCTAGCCTTGTTGTTTTCACTAACTGAAGGCTCTAATGAGACTCATAAAATTGTAATACCGTATCTCATGTACTAATGTTTTAAATATTTTAAAATTAATTATGACAATAAAAATAGCTGGGTGTATTTTGAAACTATGATTACAGAGAGAAATCAGTTTCTATCATGTGTCACTCTTTCCTGTTTTAGCTTTTAGTTGCGAATATTGACAGTTAATGCAACATGATAAAGTAATAAGTAGAGTTTAGTAACGCTGAGTGAAAATGTAATCTAATGGGATAATAGACGTCTTCCTAAGAATTATTTAATAATATTTTAAAATATCACAAATACCTTTTCAAAAAGGACTTCTTCTCTAAAATAATTTTTCATACTAATTGAATACAAAATCACATATAGTATTACTGTGAAGGAAATACCCACTGCACTTCTAGTGAAAACAAGGAAATACTTCTGCAGGAAAAAGACTGGAGGCATTTTTCACCCCTCTAAGAAATTATTAGCTCCAACCATTCTTTCATAAGGAAGTCATCAAGCTACATATTAAAATCATACTATAAACCTTTATGGCATAGGAAAGATTTTTTTGCACCACAAATCTCATCTGTTTTTCTAAGTACACCAAGAAGCCTAACCAAAAAGGACTCTTCCCCTAAAAGAAATAGGGGAAGAAAACCCAAAAGGACTCTTTTCTTTGGAAAGAAACCAAAAAGGACTCTTCCCCCTTGTCGTTATACAAGATATATTTGTTTAAAAACTTAGTAACCCAATCTTTGTTTCTTGGCAAATGCTTCACTTCTGGCAGTCAGCAAGACGTTTTTAAATCTTGAGTACATCAGTATACAAATAGTCTTTTTTCTACTGGAATGAGAAAATGATAACAATTTAAAGGTCCCATTTGAACCACTTTGACGTGAATAACAGCTGTTAACATTTTGCCATGAGGACAAAACATGAAGGCACCATAATAATAAGTTTATTTCAAATAAAAGGAAGAATAAAAAAAGGAAAAAATATCTCTAGCCTTTTCCTGACAACAGGGAAGGCACTTATGTCCCTAGGTGGCTCAGAAGGCCACATCAGGATATAAGGGTAGCCACCTGTGCAATATGCATATCACAGGACAAATATGAATATGTAAATAGTTGCTCCCAGTTAAAAATCCGCATGATACAATGAATGAAGTTTCTTCACATAAAGAACTGTCAAGAAATTCCAAACAGCAAATGATTGAAAAACTCATTTGCAAATAATTTGTGAATAAAATCAGAGTCTAAACACATAAAAAAAACTGTTGTGAAATTTGCTTGCTTAGGAAATTTGCTTGCTTAAACCTTTATCACATTAGTGGTATTCAAACTAAGGCAGCTTCGTATTCAGTGATTTTGTTTAGAAAACATTTCAACTGCCATGTTCACTAAAACAGCATAAGAAACGCATATTCCCTTCATATTGGTGGTAGTTTCTCTTCATTTACTCTTTCCTTTCCCCATCTACCAGTGAATTCAGAGATAACTGAGGTGGGGTGTTCCAAACACATGCATATATTTTGCTTGCTTGCACTTTGAGCCCACTCCAAAACCTTTTTTCTCTCCAGTTAGTGGAAAGATTCTTGTCTAGGCTTCCTAACTGCTTAAAAAATCTTCAAGAAAATCTAAAGCTTCAGAACTGTCTTCAGAAAAGCTGTTGGTATGCTTAGACAAGGCTTTTGCAAAATTTAAAATTGCTACAGGCTCAAAGCTTTTTGTTTTAGTTATCATTACAGTACTTCAGCAGAACTTAACATACAGTTTTTTTCTTTCTTTTTTTTTCTAAGAATATTAGAGCTGCTGTTTTTGGAGAAAAACTCTATCTACATCTATCCTCATCTCATGCTTGTGGACAGGTTTTCTTCTAGTAGATGTGCTTTGAATATATTGAATAGATATTTGAAAATATTTTGAATATAGCTTTCCAGTCAGTATTTTGAATAAAGTTTGCTACCTCTGTTGTTCATATTGTACTAGAGACATTTGTAGCTGATATTTATCAGCTCTAGCCAATGATTCCTGATGAGAACCCCTTTCCAAGTTACAAATGTAGTTCTCTAGAAGCACTATTCTACACAGTTATGTTCTGTTAAAGACATAACTGGAAAAATGGTCTTTTTTCTGCTGTTTCTTTCATTATTTTATCTGGGAGAATTTTGTTTTATTAAGAAATACTTGGACAAGTACTTCTATAGTTAATACTTGCAAATAGTAAGTGCTATCAGAGTAATTTTGGTATAAACAGATGCAGAAGTGCTGAACCATCAGCACAACTTGAAGCCTGAGAAAAGCTATGATCTCGCTGTGGTTGATTTTTCTTCTGACTACATGCAGTTGGTGGTTAATAGAGAAGTTTATAGGTGCTTAAAAGGAAAAAGGAGCCCAATAGGCAAAGCAAAAAGTACATTTTAGATTGAGAATAATTGGACTAGGATTTTTTTTCTAGATTATAATAATTTTTATCCTTTTTTTATCCTTTTTGTAAACTAACAAACTCAATAACCTTCAGCTTCTCTAGCTGTATAGTCGTCTAGAAATTCAACCGCACACCGTCTCAATGCAGTTATAAACAGGCTAGTGGGTTAGAAAAATTCTTATTGTACATGAAGACCTGTTCAGTTGCTAACTGGATTACAGCAGACTGATGAAACTGCTGCCTGAACAGGAAAGAGAATAGTCACCCCAGGCCCATGGTGAGCTGTCTGTAAGGGAAAAGATGATGTCCCCATGAGCACTGAGCACCCACAGGTGTCACCCCTGTGGTAGCCCTTGGCCCTAGGGAGACACTGGCTTGGCAGCTCCTTTTCCTTCAGGGATCTTGTGTTTGCAACTGGTTATTATGACACGTCTACAGCTGCATATCTCCTGGGCAGATTTTCTCCCTTCCACACCAGAATTTAGCCCCCTGTATTACCGTTTCAATCTTTACATACATGTCTCTGTCAGACTAAAAGGCCTGTATCTGTTAACAGCATATTAAAAATTTCTTTCCTGCTTCAAAAATACTTCAGGTGAACCAGAAAAACACAGCAAAATAAAACCCACATTAATGAAACATTGCCTAAAAACAAAAGAGTGACCAGCCAGTACTTCCGCAGCACACCACACAGTATGCAGAACACCGTGAGGAATCTGATGTTTCAAGTGAAATCAAGCAGGAGCCATAAAAGTATCTATACTTTATAACTAATTCCCTGAAGATTTGTTCCCTTGATTGCAAGTTCTAGATCTGAAAATGTATTTTAAGTGTCCTTTCATCAGCCAAGTAAGGCTGGAAAAGGAAACTGTGAAAAGTTTCACCAGTGTAGAGGGATTTGACAGCAGTATCATGCATGACATTCATAAAAGGTGTATCATTGATTCAGGGCATCCTCACAACAATGCTGTGTCTGCTACTCTGTACTACCTTGTTACTATCCTTGTTACTGCCCTCATTAGACTTCCTTTCCGAGCAAGGGGCCAGTTCCGACTGCTTGGCATTCCTGCTCTAGTGCTGTTCTTGACAGTTTATTTCCAAGCCTGCCGGTGTGCAAGCTTTGGAAAATCACTCTTACCACTCGTAATTAGAGTTAAGAGCTGTTACTAGGACCGGCGACTGTGAATTTTTATTGTCAACGTAACCCAAACAAGTATTTAAACCTGGAGACAACTTTCAATTTCAGCCTTGTAATGGGTTAAAAATGTCAGAAGTTGGTTTCAAGGCAAAGTAATAATCTGTGGCATGAAGACCAAGGAGGACCAAGCATATCCTCATAGCTCAGCTGTGTAATTTATTGCTGTTAAGACGGACCTTCTGTCTTGGACAAGAGGCAAAAATCAATATTAATCCACTCATACTTATAATGGAAGGATGTGGTTGCATAAAGTATCACTGAGTAGTGCAGGACTGCAGCCTGAGTTTGAAGACAGATGTTACAGGTTTGCTATGGAAGCAATAGACCATAACAATGTATCTGATATGGAAAAATCAATCACACTGCTACTAGCTGGAAACTGCTACTCTTTGAGGAAAGAATATAAAGTACTTCAACCAGTTGTTAAAGAGAAGAGGTTCCATAATTATTTAATCACTTTAGAGGTCAAACAAATTAAAATATCATTTGTCAGTATTTCAAATTGTCAGAGATTTGTTTTAAAGAGGGGGGAAGAAGAGATTAATATTTTCTCAGTGTTCATTGTCTTTATTTAAATGGTGACAAACGGAG
The DNA here is from genome assembly GCA_013399875.1 of Gymnorhina tibicen. NCBI lineage: Eukaryota > Metazoa > Chordata > Aves > Passeriformes > Artamidae > Gymnorhina > Gymnorhina tibicen. The sequence goes on along the minus strand of VXAZ01004545.1, from coordinate 186,361 downwards.
ATAATAAAAAACACTGCCAGCCTAGATGCATTGTGGTTTTTTCTTAGCTAGAAACTATGTAGGGTTTCTAGTTGGAAAATAGAAAAGACATTAAAAAAAAAAAATCTAACACATCAAAATCTCTCTTTTCTTTGGGCTCAGAAAGGGTTATCTCTGAGAATATATATTGCCAAATAACAAAGAGTAGCTAGGAGGTCTCATGGGGTCCATGTACAATGGCTGTTGGGATCTGCAGGCTCTCTAGCTGCAATAGTCTTGTTGCCATAGCTCCTATTGTTTAATGTCAATTGCCATTTCTTCTATTAAAAAAAATAAACAAACAACCCTTGTTACGTAGCTGTGTAACCTAGCTATTTCAGTCGTGGCAAGCCAAGCGTCAGCGACAATGCTTGCCTTGGAATACCTCTTCTGAGGGGGTGAAAATACCTCCAAATAGAGCAAGAAAAGGACACTGCATTTAAAAGCACACTTAATCAACTATGTGAGATAAACAACAGATCTGAGTCTATTTCTGAGTTATGCTTTCTGGATCATAGTACAAATAACATTAATATCAATAGTGATGGCAGTAATATGCAATTTAATGGAAATCAACAGTTACTGACACTGTTCAAGATGATTTTCAGAAAGTTTTTCTGCAATACCAAGGCTGAATTACAAATGATAAGAATTAACAATAGCTACCTAAACCGTAGCAGTCCTGGGAATGGGTTGAAGGTCATAGAATCATAGAACCATTAAGGCTGGAAAAGACCTCCAAGACCATTGGGTCCAACCATGGCCCAAACACCACCATATTAACCAAATCAGAACACACAGTGCCATAACCATAACACATTTGTTTTGTGAACAGGGATGGTGACTCTACCACCTCCCTGAGAAGTCCATTCCAATGCAGACTTGATCTGCTCCTCATCAGACTTGTTCTTGAGACCCTTCCCCAGCTCCGTTGCCCTTCTCTGGACTCATTCCAGCACCTCAATGTCTTTCTTGTAGTGAGGGGACCAAAACTGGACACAGCACTCGAGGTGTGGCCTCACCAGTGCCAAGTACAGGGGGATGGTGGCTGCCCTGGCCCTGCTGGCCACACTGTTGCTGATACAGGCCAGGATGCCATTGACCTTCTTGGACACCTGGGCACAGCTGGCTCATGTTAAACTACTGTCAACCAGCACCTCCAGGTCCTTTTCTGCTGGGCATATTTCCAGCCACTCTGCCCCCAAACTTGTAACTCTGCATGAGGCTTTTGTGACTCAAGGGCAGGACTCAGCCCTTTGCCTTATTAAACCTCATCCAATTGGCCTCGGCCATCGATTCAGCCTCCCATATCCCTCTGAAAAATTTTCCTGCCCTCCAGCAGATCAATTCTACCTCCCAGCTTAGTGTCATCTGTGAACTCAGTAAGGGTGCACCTGATCCCCTCATCCAGGTCGTTGATAAAGACATTAAACAGGGCTTAAACATGTCAGAAATATTTAAAGACGTTAAACATGTCCCCAGTACTGAGCCTTGGAGAACGCCCCTTGTGACTAGCCACAGCTGGATGTAACTCCATTCACCACCGCTCCCTGGGTCCAGTCATCCAGGCTGTCCTTAACCCAGTGAACCGTGCACCTGCCCAAATTGAGGGCTGACAGCTTTCCCAGGAGAATGCTGTGGGTGGCAGCATTGAAGGCCTAGCTGAAATCCAAGTAGACTACTTCCAACCCTTTTCCTCATCATCTAGGCAGGTCACCTGGTCATTAAAGGACATCAGGCTGGTCAAGCAGGTTGCCTGCAGATGTCTGAGGATGGCCCAGTTCCCGTTTTCACTAACACAAAAAATTGCAATACTCAAAAGCTACAGCTGCTTTCAAATGTATTTTGATACAAAATGGTGTTCTTGCACAACACAAGATCTTCTTATGTTAAAATGTTTACATATATGAACCTCATACATAGCAAAAGCATGAGCACAAAGTTACAATTCTCTCTGACTTCTGAAAATGGAGTACATCACCCTAGTAATGATTATATGCTGAAAATCAATCTGAAAGATTAATTATTCATGGTTTACTATCTATTGTGTTCTTTCTGCTTTGACTTTTTAGTCAAACAGTCAGAGAGGAGAACATTATCAGCTGATATAGTGTGAGCAACCAAAAGAAACTATGACTAGCAAGTAATCTCAGTGAACAGATCTTCACCGAGATCTTACTATCCAGTGCATGTCTGCAGTCAGCCAAGGGAATATATAGATTATTTGTGGCTTGTATGATGTTTTAAAAAGGGAGATGGAAGATAAAATACTTCAATTTCTTACATTTCTATCCAATTGCAAAAAAGGTTATCATTTTGGCATCATTACATGAAACATTCAAACATGTTACATATATGTGTACATGTCCCTTTGAACAGGTGTACATATCGTCTCCTGTGTGCACTGGATTTTTTCCCAGTAAGTTCGCTAGCATTTTTACCACTTTCACTTATCTCAAATATTTTCACGCACTGTGAGATTGAGTGTTTGATCTCTGACTAGATTTTTTTCTCTTTTTTTTGGCATTAATGTGCACTCCTGGTAGAATGCACTCTGCAAACACTGGAAACAATTAATGCAAATAAACAATCACTCTCCAGTCCTCTTGTAAAGAGGGCTGAAGGGAAAATAGGGTGTGGTATAGAGTCCAACTTTGTACCCTGAAGAAGGTGTCATTGTCACTGAAGTCAGTGGGAGCTGTGCATGCTTTTCCAGGGACAGAGTCTGTGTACTCAAATAGCTAATGTGTCTGAAGGGCTGAGGCTGACATCTTTCAAGTGAAATGGGATAATCACATTTCCTTTGAATAAGTCAGCTAGCCAAATGAACACCAACATTTAGGCCCCAACTCTGAAGAAGAAAATAGGAACAGTACTTCCTTTTCGTATAATGACAACCGTTTTCTATGTCTCTAAGAAACAGGAAGGGAAACATTGGCACTAGTCTATAAAGTTGTTCAAATATTATTGAATTATCCTTTTTATTATCTGGAGTTGACTGTGCATAGATTTTCCTGAGATGTTGTGAAGAATGGTCCTCCACCTTTTGGCAGTAGTTGAATTTGGATCAGGCGCTGATACACATAAAGGTGCCAGCTTTTCATTTATTTATTACATTTCTTTTTTTACTTATTTATATTTCCTTGCTATGCAGGTTTTTCCTCAAGCTCTTACAAGCTTTATTTATTATTCATTTTCATCCCAGGAAGAGAAACTTGAAATATTTATCCACAGGATATTATTTTTTAAAAATACTTTCCACAAGTGACAGATATGCTAAATGGCTAAATCCTTTCTTAAACAGCCAGCATGATTATCTGCTCCAAAATCTCACTTTAAAAAGGTTAATAATTAAAACATTTTTCTCTAAGCCAGGCAAACAGTTAATAGGATGAAATAGTTACTTGGAGAGAAACTGTGAACTGGACTTCTTTCATTTCAGTAGACTTTAGCTTTAATTTTGTTGTGTTTTATTCTAGTTCTAAGAAAATTAATCATTTCTGGGAAATGCTAACCACAGTGACAGACCTCGCCATGCTGAATGTTTTACAAGGAAGCTGTTTGGAGCCATAAGCTGCCACCACGAGCAAACAACTGACGGCCAGCAGTGTTTTTGTTAGACTCTGACAAGGGAATCAATAAAAAGACATGGAAAAGGTTCAATCAGAACAGACACCACTAATACAAATGGCCTTTTGGGACCCACGGAAGCGTGGAACTGCTTTTCCATGTTAATTTCTCCTCGCTACCCTTGGGGTTATCACCTTCTTTGGCCCCTGTTAATTAAAAACTGCCTCCTGTTAAAGTTCTTTGGCAGGCATTTGCCTTGTGTCAACTCATTTTGTTGGCTGCTGAGAGAGGAAATGAAGGGAAGGAGAATTCAGAAACTGCTGCATGAAATGCTGCCAAAATCCTTTCTTGCAACCGCCACTTGACACAAATCTGCAGATTTCTTCCTCCATCCCTTCAGATACTGAGGCAAACTTACACATGATATTTAAAAAGGCAGATTTTAAATACTCATTATGCAACTGTCTCTTTTTATGAAGATATGGATATAGTAGCAGCCCTGATTATGACTGTGCAAATAATTGATTTTTCAGATGAGTGGCCAAACAATGGACCAAAAAAAAAGCATTTGATACATTAAAAAAAACTATGTACTATTTTTTCTGTGTTTGCTATCCTGCAAATCTGATCCTCTGCTCCCACTCCTCCCATATGTCTTCATGCTCATATTATATTTTACCCTCAGGGAAACTTACAATTTCTGGCCAGTTCGTAAGAAAAGCAAGGGCAATTAAATGACATAATTTCTAAGAATGGGAGGGAACTGTAGTAGCTCTGTTACTTAATAGGTCAGTGATTAGAGCTTTTGTCCTGAATGGATTCAATCTCACCTCTGCCTGAAGGCATTTAGATCCCTCTGTTCTAAAAGACCACAAGGGTATTCAAAGGGGAGAAGCCTTTCAAGTCATGGTGTAGGTATTCTCTCCTTGTGTACAAAAAAATTAAATACTCATTAGACTGAGGATCCAGCCACCACTGCTGAGATTCATTTCCTCTTTCTAGCTCAGTGACCATTTCTTTCTTTTATGCAAAGGTGGAAGGTCTCCAGCCAAAAGGACAGAGGGAGCCCTAGCCAGAACACCCCATAAAAACACAGTTCAGTCACACCTACAAGGAAAGGGAATTGCAAGCTCAGATAGAGTTTTGAGGTAGAGAGGAGGTGAAACCTCCACTCTTAAAGCTTCCAGTGTTCTGTAGGAAGCCATGGCTGACTTGATGAACCTTGCCTCATCTTTCCCAGCTGTGAGTATCAGGCTGGGAAAGATGACCACCAGAGGTCCCTAGGATCCCTAGACTTCCTGTGCCCCTACATCTCCTTGCAAATGCCAAGCCGACCAACATTTTTGAAAGATTTCTCTGCGGGTATCTCAAAATTTCATCTTAAGCTCTTTCTCTAGAACTTTCCTGTGTTATTTCTCCACCTTTTTGGGTTAAGAATTCAGTGAGTCTAAACCCTCCTTTTCCAAAGCAAAGCATCTCCATCACTTCTACTCAATATTTAACACAGAGCTATCCTTTAAAGGTTTAACACACTATGTTTTCGATATCCATAAGACAAATATAATATATCCTCATTTGATATTTGATACATAAAAACATCAGTGTCAGATTTACACCATCTAAGAACCTGATCTATTGCAATGAATTTTGTAGTTGACATCAGTTGTCCACACCACCCACATCATTTTGCTGGGAGTGTCAAGAAGATGATGCTGGTAAGTAATTATTCTCCTAAAATCTTTGGGTTTGTATAATCAACATTCTTTAAGTAGAATTCATGATTTTATTTCAGAGGCAAACATGAAACAGTTTATTGTTAGAAGAAGGAACTGTAATGTCAGAGGTGAGTCAGGTGGCCACAGCTCAGTGGCTGTTAGTCTTTTTAATGCAAATGACAGTTTTTACTCATTATTCATGAATCAGATCAGTCAAAATAAGCACCTTTCTGAATCATGGCTAATTTTTAAAATCAAGTCTTCTTTCTTTTTTTAACTTCAGTAATTTTCACCACATCACTACCTCCCACCCAGAGATTTTTGATTAACATCTAGTGCTGATTCCTCAATAAAGGTATGATCTAAACCCTTCCCACACAGTTTTAACACTGACTATTAAGTGACATTTTCAAAGATAACTGCACACATTCATTTTGTAAAACCTGCATGTAAGGGCAGAATGAGCAACTCTCCAATTAAAATAAGTCCTGTGTCAATGTTAGTGCTTTCATTAAAAAACAAACAGTTTGCATAACTAAGTTTTTTCAGTTTCCCAGTTCCTCTTCTGTACACATATTTATGCCCATTTTTTGATATGTTGTGTTGGGGAAAATCAAGCACGGTGAAGAAAAAGTATAAACTGATTTATAAATTAATGTAAAAAAAAAAAGCTGTCTGTGGTTAGCATTTTCCCAGGTATAGCTTCACTTTCCCCTTGGGGCAAGTAAAGGATTCCACACAAATTTTTTTCTTGTTTTCCTCTCTTTTTTTTTCAGTGAAAGTGAAGTAGCTTCAGAAATAAAAGATGTTTTTTTCACAGAATGAAGAACAATTCTTTTTTCAGTACCACTGTATGTTGTACATACAATGACTGCTGCTTCTTGAATCAAAATATGTTCAACCATGTAGCTGTGGTAAAATTTCATCTGGCTGAGTGAATTGTTCAAGTGGAACTAGCTGGATTTGGACAAAAGTCTCATGAGGGCTTTTTAAAAGTGATTATAGCAAGCATGCATTACCTCAATCACACAATATCTGTTCCAGAAGGGAAAGGTCCAGTAGTCAGTTGGCATTTTCAAGATAAAACTGGGAGCCACATTTGCTTTGAAATCTCATGCAAATGGAAAAAATATTGTGGGAGTGACAAGCAAAAGGAAATACCTTTGAATAGAGGATCCTCTTCGTCCACCAGTAAAAGACAAATGACGAACTCTAGCAAAGTTGTTGAAGACTTGTCAAAGTAGCAGAAGTAAGTGTTACAATTCTGTCATGGTATATTTATGAAAAGGTTGGGAGGATGACAAAGAAGAAGATATGCATTTCCTGAAACACCTGCCCTTGCAAGCATCTACACATGTAAGGCAGAAAGACAAAACTCTGTGGCTCTTCTGGTTGCAAGGCTGGGGTTGCAGAAGCGTTTCCACATTGTCCACATTTCCACAAAACTGGTTCTGACACAAAGAGCAGAGCAAAATACCATCCCAATACTCAAAGCATAATCATCTGCCTTGTCCCATTTTATCCTGAGGCTGAAGAAAAAAGGTTCAAACTTTAAAATACTCTGGCTCTAAATACAATGAGATCTAACTCCCTGTGAAACCCTCTAACTCCAGACTATCAGTGCTGAAACAAAACAATAGCGACGGAAATGAGCCATGTATTTTTTGATATCTCAGTAAGCTTTGGATTTAGTTTGAGCAGTATCTAAAAGCTGATGCAGTGTTTATTTAAACTGAATTGCTGCAAACTCTTGAGACACTGTATTCAGCCCATACATTTGTACCATAGAGACCACCGGGAGTTTTTTTGCATCTTAAAACAACCATGTGTTATTAAATTGCATTACAAAAGCATACTCTTTGAAGAAATACATAGGTCTAAAAATTACCTCTATGAAGCCAGAAAAATGCCTGAAAAAACAGATAGTGAGATTTGACCATGATAACAGTCTCCATTTTATAAATTCTAATACCACAATATCTGCAGCATGAACCACACAGCGCAGTAAGAAGAACTATTTATCATTTTAAATAAGTGTCTGCAGGCTGCTGTACATTTTAAATGAATATTCTTAACCACAGCTTGCAAAAGCAAGTAATACATATCATCAGCAATCACACATCAAACCAAGTTAAATGTTTGACATTGCATTCACTACAAAGTAAGTAAATCATTCTGATGTTAATAAACACACCAAAAGCTTTCCCTATTCAGAAGGGTAAATTAGGTTATATTACCTCTAAATATATGGCAATAATGTATAGGATGAATCCTGTTTTACTTTTTTTCTTTAGAAGTTTAATATTTTATTATAGTAGAAGGGTGCACAGCAGCTAGCTCACCCCCTTCTGACAACCAGTTTCTTTGTCTAATTTCCATTCGTTTCTTTGGCAGCTAAAACACCTTGAAATTACCTTCTGCAGCATGGAAGAATGATTTTTTTTTCCCCCTAGCTCTGGCTGTCAGAGTGATTAGAATTTTAATTAGTAAAGCAGTGAGGAGGGAGGAAAATCAGGGAGAAAAGCACATGAAAGATTCACCAGAGCAGGGAAGACAAAGAGGCGTCAGAGGCAGCCTCACAGCTTGCTTGTTACAGCAGCAATTGCAGGGCCAAGCTCAGGTCTATAACACTAACACAGCACCATCCTTTAGACCTCTGACAATGTCAGGTTTCTGGGGCATGAGAAAACATTTTTATCAGTTGTCACTCAGAGCAAGACAAGGTTTTTAAAGCACTCCAACTAGGAGCCGGTCCACCACTGGGCTCATTTTGGCACTTTGATCTGCACTGCAGGACTCTAAGCTCAGAACTCAAGCCATGAAGACAGGATTGTCAGTGACACAGAATTTTACCATCCAGCCATTACGCCAATTAATATAGTGATTTTGTATCAGCATCTGGGCTTCTTATAAAACAAAAGAAGCTTTCAAGTGCCAAAGGGCTGATGAAAGAAATAGCAGAAATCCTTCTGTGAACAATGCAGTTTATTTTAATTTGAAATTAAAATAAAGATCATTTTAATGGCAGAAACACCATGACTCATTGTTCAGCTGTCTGTGATCTGCATGGTCGTTTTGTCTTGACATTGTGACTCTGATGCCCCAGCTCAGCACGGGAGGTAGCATGGACAAGGAGCACAAGCCTGTTCAAGGTGAAGGAGCTGAACACTGAATTTGCATGTGGCTGCATCACACCTAGGCCCTGGGGAGACAGAGGTGCTCACCTTGGGAACCTTCACAGGCTACCTCCACCCTCTCCTCATTCACCTCTGACATTGCTGCCCATCTCCTGCTGATACAGAGCAAAGGGCAACCTGCTAGAGGGGACCCCTGCCTCTCGGGGCTCTGCTCCTCAGGAGGTCTGTCAGCCCTATTCCCCACTATTATTGCTATCAGTGTTGTCACTTGTATTATATCAACGCACTCAGCTGACAAGATCAGCACACACTGTGCATGGCAAGGTACATGCACGTACTAAATGCAGGGATGAATGTGTGTTATTATCTATTCAACAGCAGGAGAGCTCAGGAACTGAGGTGCTGAGTGGCAGAACGGGAAATTGAATCCCATTCCAGTGCCTGAACAACAAATTTATTCTTTCTAAACTCATATCCTCTCAGCCTAGTCCTTGCACTCAAAAATATTTTAATCAGCTGAGAGCAAAATAATTTTCTGTCTCTACAGGGTCTGATCCTGAATTCTTCACTCACATGACTGATTACCATCCAGTGAATCCAAGCTTTCAGCAGATAACAACAGAGTAATAACCAGAGCAGATTTAAAATGTTTTAAAACAGGATTTTCAATCTGTGCCACTGATCTCTCAAAACAATTATGGGTGTGCTCCTATTTCACCAGTTATTACAAAGGTTAGTCATTCACAGCATGTCCACTAGGAACTGCTAGAAAACTTTGAATGCTTTTTTTGACAGGGTTTTTAGTTCTGTTCCACAATCAGCCAAAGCATTAGTCTACCTAGAATAGAAGACAAGATTTACAACAGCCAAGCCAGATTTTTGCAGAGGGTCATTGTACAATCCCTAGCAAATTCTCTAGTAGGGGAAAAAATTGGCTTGCTGACCTTTTGTCTGGTAAAATAACACATGACATATTTGTAATTTATGGAAATCAATCCATAGAGAATTTTTGGGTTCAAGTAATTATATCTCAGTGCAAGATCTAAATAAAACTGATGAAAAGGTAATTAGGAAAGTAATATAACAATATAGATAAATGCCAAAAATGAGGTTCAAAGCACCAATCTTAACTATACAGCTGCAAATACTGGTAAGAAGCCAGTAATTATAGTTAAAGTCAATTGCCAGCTGTTTTAAAGCACATCATTTAAATGAGCATTGCAATTGCTACCTTCCAGTCTTGGCTGCTAAAATAGCAGACAAGAAACAGAAAATTAAAATCCAGACATTTAAAAATAGCTCACCATTTTTTCCTCTAATTGCTTGCCTGCTCTGAAATCATCTACATTTTATAGTATGTTTAGTGACAAGGAAGATTTTGTGCAATGATTTTGCCACTCTGATGATCTCATCCTAAAATATCACTATGAAAACCGTATGTGTTTACAGAAAATCCTAGGAGCTAATGGTTGAGACTTGTCTCCAGCACCCACTGGACAAAACAAGAAAGAGATAATGGAAGTCGTAAGAAATCACATCTTTCTCTCATCGCTTGGCAGATCAGCAAATACACCAAATGATGGGGTGTTCCAGCGGAATTGGATGTTCCAATATGTGTAGGAGAATCAGAGATATATTTTCTACTATTTTCAATACTGAACTCAAGCCACCATTTCTGAGTTGTCATCACATCACCAGTAGAAAAAAATCCCACTTTAGGAATTTAGCAGGAGAAGGAGTCTTACAGCAAAAGAAAGTACAACTTATTCCTGAAGAGATGGACTTGATCTGTACTTTTACAATGGCAATGGTATTAAGAGTTCCAAAAATAAAAAGGAATTTGATTTACACCTTTTCAGATGATACATTACTGCAGTAATCTGAACTGTGTTCTGCCTTAAAAGTTCATTCTGTGTTGTCTTGAATAAATTGGGAAGTTCATCCAAAAAAATCCTGATTTACCTCTTAAAGTGCACCACTGAACTGCAATACAAGGCACTCCAGTGACCCAACAGCTGTTGGTAAGTGGTCATAATCATGCCTCTCTATACAGTCTGCATGTCGAGTGACTTAACAATCACACTGATTTAAATTCCAACCCTCCCCTGGTTCCTCTGTCACAGAGTTGCATCATTGAAAAGATACCATCACAGGTATCAAATGAACACTAGCAAGGCAGAAGCCAGTCCTAGTTAATGCTGAAAACCCACCAAATAGTACCAAAGCACTCTATTCAGGAATAAATAGTACCAAAGCACTCTATTCAGGAATACCTTTTCACATCATGGAGACAAAGACACTGAGACTGTAAGACACCCCAAGAAAGAAGGAATACATGAATGAAAAAGGTGAAAACTATGGGTGATGTGCCAGGAATACCAGATTTTAGAAGTTGCCTTAGGAATCTTTTCTGAAAAAAATTTGAATATGCTGCAGAGGGAAATCCCTGGCACATATGTGTTCTTCTGCACTATCCTGTGCCTTCCCAAGCTTGATATTTTTTCATTTCAGGCACAGGATGAAGGCATTCAAAGAGGGTTAAAGTTCAGTAAATGGAAACAGAAGATGTAACCCTAAAAGTCAAATATTGATTCTTACTAGGTTTATCTTCAAAGCCTTGAGAAAGACGGGATAAGAAGTTGAGTGAGAGTTTCTGGATACACCTATAGCAATAAAATATGTTCAGGCAAATGGTGCTGTATTGGTTCTGAGCCTACACATGGTTGTCCCAGAAAGATTCTAATATCATGCACAAAATAAGAAGTACCTAATCATCAAAATATTCTGAAATTCCAGACCTGGAAGGCAGAGGAAGAAAGGAGAAGGGGAAAGAAAGAAATCAGAGGAGTAAAAGACATACTCTAAGTCAAATAAAAGTGACATTTCCACGTCTGAATTTTTCTTTCTTACATGATTTGAAGCTCACAAATCTGAACTCATCATTTCAAAGGTACAGAGTAATCTAATAAGAGAAAACAAAATTTAGAGGAAAATATAAATGACCTACAAAACTCTCTTTTCATGGTATTCCAGACTCACGATTTTTATTCAAAATGAGGAAATCTCCTCATTTTCCAGTGAAATCTCCATGGAGGTGTCCTTCCTGAGGCCCCTTTATTGTGGACCTTTTCAAGACCATGTGTCCCCTCTACTTGTATCCCTAAGTTTTCTTTTCAATGCAGTGAATAATTTTGACATGTTAGGAAAAATCGCTGATGTCAATACATAGGGGAGGTCTCCCAAAGGCTAATTGAAAACAAGATCATCTAAAATGAAAATTACTCATATCTCATACAGATACAGCCAGCATAAAAACGCTCAAGTTGAGATCATGAATTTTGCAATCCACTTTGCTGAAATACATCTTTACACAGCCTGTCAGAAGATAGGAGACAGATGTTCAGTGTTTTCCACACTACTCTTCAGACAAACCACATGCGTTTTATGAGTGTTTCTCAGTGGGAAAGAAAGTGGCCTAGTCAAATACCCTGAAAACTACAGAGCAATCGGATTTTGGTTTGGAAGAGCTAAACATAGACTCTCCCTTTCTCCTATCAGTTGAAAAAACTTGTCTGGAGAGGATCTGTCAGAACGAGCTCTTGATTTGCTTTTCCACCACTGCTCTGTCTCACATGGGATTGTCTGAAAAACAGTGCCTGAGGGATCTATATTCAGTTTTCTAAACCAAACATAACACAAGCAGAGTTCCTGGGCTACAAATTTGGCTCCTGTAATATAAAATGTGAGAGAACATCCCCTAATGGCATTCAAATCACGTTCTTACAATTTTCAAGTGGGAAGTGTTTTTCATTTTTATTCTTAGAAAAGAGATGTTCTCACAAAGACTTTGTGTGTTGAACAGCTATACAAATTCTCTAACATGCCAGCATACAGTTACCATGTCAGACAAATATCTTTTCTAGAGGGCAGTAAGAAATTATGTGTTCTTACTTTGTGGTTAGATACTGAAATCCTTACCCAGGAAAAATGGTTACTTAATTAGCACTCAAAATTTACAGAGATTGAGGCTAGAGGGATCATTAGAACTTCTTGAATTTCATCTAGTTGGTTTTGAATTGAGCTCATTAACTTATATTTGGTTAGAGCATAATTTATGCTCTCTCTAACTGTATTTCCTAGTAAGTTTTCACTGTGCACACAGTAACGTGTCGACAGTTCATGAATGTTCCCAAGAGTTGAACAGCCACACCTTTAAAAAAAGAAAACTAGATGTCACTTATGCAAAAATTTAACTGATCTGTCTTTGACTTTCCGCCACTGATCCTTCTTGTTGTCTTCTCTACTAGATGAAGCAACACTTAAAACTTAGTTTTCCCCCTCAGTGAGAGTACTTAAACATTATCATCAAGTCATCTCTCAATCTCCTTTGGTGAATTATCACATGAATCTATATTCCTCAAAAATATTTTTGTTGACTCTTTTCATACCTTTTCAATTTTTGAAGACCATTTCTAAAACATACATGCTAGAATTGGGCACAGTATTCTAAGAGCACTTTCACTTGCAATATTCCTTGCAGATAAAAAGACATTTCTCCTCTCACTTGCTCCCAAGCACAAGTTCTTTTGACGGTTGTATTGCATTGAGACCCTATCAGAGATACTTACAAAGAAAGGTACTACTGCTTTTTATGAAAATATCCTATGGTCTTTGCTTCTACATACGTGACTTCACAGTTGGCTGTTTTTCTAGCTTTTGATCCCATAAGAGAATCTGATCTCCATGAGATGCAATTTTCTTTCCCCAAAGCTGTCAATAAACTTTTGAACCCCATAGACTCCCTGAAAGAAGTGTAAAACAGAGAATGTGATAGCTGCTGCAGAAGACTGTTATGATCTGACAATAATTCTGAGAGTAGTAGAAGAAATTAATGCCAATAAATTGTTAAACATAGTGCTTTGAAAGTGATACTCCATGAACACATGGAGAAGAAGGAAAAGGAACAACATAAATGCCTTCAAACATCCCCTGAATTCTCCACAGAAACAGATATTGTATTTAGACATATTTGTCTTTTGTATTTTTGCAATATGCAATATAATCAGCTCCTATCAACATGGCTTATACCTTGAAGACAGCTCTGTGGAGTCAACCCAGCTGCACACAAATTGGTACCAAGTGCAATTTTGAGGTGCATTTCCAAAGCAGTGACATCACTAAGTGTTCATATAGGATATTTGTTCCTTTCTGGAGTGGCTGCAACAATCACAAAATGAACATACATATCATTTATTATGTGCTGTGGACTTTGCCTCTTCAAAAACAATACTGCACTTTCTTAACAACCAGCAGAATTTTCGTTGTTCCTACGTGAATCATGAAACACAGAATCAAAGCTAATGCTATATACCTGTGGTAAAAGAGAAGCCGAGGTTCAAAAGGATTGGCCAGCAGGTAAGAGCAAAGGGTTAAATAAATGAGGGGAACCACCTAGGCTAAAAGAAACAGAAAATGGAAAAGTCCCATGGTCAGTCCCAATGGCATAAAGGTGTGACACATTGAAGGATGTATGAGTTTGGACGCAATAGCTTGGCAACTGTCTTACACTTAAATAGCAGGTTATTGCTATTTATTTATTGCTTAAATAGCAGGTTATTGTATGGACTTATCCTGAAACATACATGTTTTCCTAATAAGAAAAGGAATGATGAATTTTTGTCTCTGAGATCAAGTCCTATGGGATACACAGCCAGCAGACTAGGGGTAGGAAGGATAGTGTCTTGTTCATTTTATGCTGCTTTGCAATAAATGAGGATTACAATATCATGGGTAGAATGGGAGTTTCAGAAAAACTTTATCAGAAAAGCCCTTCTGCTGAGACACAAGGTGCAGAAAAGACTCCCTTGCTTTCTAAACTCCTCCTCAGAGAGCAGCGTAAGTGCAACTGGATCCAATTTTAGCCCCAGACTGTCAATGGTTTAAGTCTAAGGAATTCCAGGGAGGCGTTTGAACCTTTCTACAACTTTCTCACACAGGATTAAGGATGTCAGACCAGATATATTTATATAAATATTTATTATGATAGTGATTTGACAAAAATAACTTTATCATAATTATTTACTCCAGGTGCTATACCTACTAGTATAGTATAATGCAAAATTTTGAAGCAATATTGAAGCAATTATATTAAAGTAATTTTATTAAAGATAGCAAAAACAGTAAGTAGAGATTGATGTTATTTACTCACTAATGACTGTGGACAAGTCACAAGAAATAATCTTGAGAGGCATCCCCACTCAAGGAAAGAATCTGTACACACACTCCAAGGGGTATGTTAGAAAATCCTACTTTTAGAAGGTGGGATTGGGCTTTTATAGTATAAAGTGACTGACTGTTAGTCAGATGTCTCCAGGCCAGCTGTGTCAGCTCAGCAGCTTTAGGTAAGTTATTAGCAGTGTCTCTTATTTCTTCCTTTGTCAGTGTACTTTACCATATCTGCCACATCTTCATCTCACTATCAGGGTGTTTAACTTTGGGATTGATGAGTCAGATTGGTTTCAACATTATTCAACTTCAAAAGCAGCATGATGTTGCCTTCTACATTCACCACTGGTAGCCTTGCAAATAGGGCATTGTTCAAGTTGTTTTACCCTTTTCTAGGCAGAGCATCTTGCTGCATGCAGAGTCATATTTTGTACTTGAGGAACTTTTCTTTTTTTTTGTAACACAGTGAGCTACATCCTCCTTAGGGAGAGCAGAAGCGTTTGCAGAGCATTGTGAAGCAGCAGGCAGCAGCACTGTATGAACCCTGCAGCAAGCAGAAACCACTCTGGATCTTCTATTTATCTTTTATTTGTCTTGAAGTTCTGGCAGCAGCTCAGTTCCTTCTAAATGGGGACCGCTGTCAGTAATTGAATTTCAGTCTTATACCCTCATCCCAGAAGTACCAGTCCCCTGCTGATCCAGTATGAAGACAAGTGAACAAAAAATGTAATGTGCTTTTGGAGCATTTCAGAAATGCTGGTCTTAACTGCTAGAGAAAAGCCATCAAACTTCCATTTGAAAATGTGCTAAAAGAATCTGTGCTGAATAACATGTGAGCAATAACTGGGTCCCTTATCTGTTTTGATGGGTCATCTCTGAGTTTTCTGTAATGAAAAATATATGAAAAGAAACTGAAAGAGACAGAAGAGTTGAGTTCTTCAAATCATTTCTGGTTGAGGGTGTAGAATACCTCACAGGCATTTCATTAAAAACTAAACACATTTATCCAGAAATAATTGCAGGAACAAATTTGCAAATATTCATAAAGATGGCAGTGAAACAAAACAAAGTATGTCTCTTTATGAAATAAACACGCATGTCTCAGTCTCTGGCACTGTTTGGGAAATTATAAATGTATCATCATGATGACAGCAAATGACTCATTGTTTTTGAGACCTATATTAAAAAACCAGGGGCCAGATGTTTGCCAAGAGGGTTAAGAATGCCACATTTTTATGCAGCTCAAATATAAGTCACTTGCAATTATATACTTATGTTTTCCATTTGATAGTGCCAACATAGTGAGAGGGGGCCAAAGCAGATTTGCTAGGCACCAACGCACAGTACACTCTCTACAGAAGAGCAATGGAAGATTTAGGTTTCATTCACTGAACAGAGTTGTTAAAGCTTTTTGTTTCTGACTGATTAATCAATTTGATATGACAAAATGCAGAGATACTGTAGCACTCCCAGAGAACGGTACATTCAACAGGATACATGAAAGGCTCAATTGAACTGAATAAAGCAATATTTCTACATTGGCACAACACTGCAAGACATGTATGGATGATATTAACTTTTTCTTGTGCACCAAGAAAAAACTGTGAGAAACACTTCCACTAATGTAGCACATTGCAGACCATTTTTCCTCCCTCCTTCTGTGGCTAACATGCTTATTCTAAAGAAATTAAGGTGTGTGCAGCTGCCTCCACAGTTGCAGTCATCAGTAAATTAAAAGGGCGAGTTGGACAAGCAGTACGACCTGACTGAGTAGGTGAGATATGAGCAATTCCAATTTATCAAAGCTGACTTCATCTGCTCGCCCTTCTTTTCTTCAGCACACTCTTCCATCTGCTTTACTAGTGAAATCAACCTTCCCCCACATCTCCTCATTTTCCTTCTTTCCACCTACTCCAAATCTGCAGCTGCAACAATCCCCCTCTCATGTTTTCCTTCTTAACAGCCACCCAATTCCGTGACCCAGCTCATCTAATCTCTAGTATCTCATTTTTTTCTTGGTTTTAGGACTGAAAAAGGAGAATACTTCTCAACCCAGCAGCTAAGTTTGGGGGTCAAGCAAGCCTTGGGTGCCCTTTTTAGCTATCCACACACCTCAGCAGCAGTGAGTGACAAGTTGCATTTTAGGTACTGGTGCATCAAACCCCCAGCCTGCTGGTGACAGACTTCCACCGGGATGTAGCCCAGGGCTCTACCAGGGGTCTGAGCTACCATTGTAAAGGTACACAAGGATCTGCCAAGACACAGGAATGACTTACGCAAAAAGTGATGGGACCTTCACTTCCTTATTGTGGAAAAGTCTTGCTCTGGGGCTTCAATGTGCATTTTATAGCAAGAAGAGGAAAATACAGATTGCATATCAACACAAGCATTGGTAAAGCGGTCAGTTTAGTAAGCTACAAGGATAGGTAATTCAGTTTCCAAAAGAACGGCAGGTAGCAGGAAGAGCCATAAAACAGTCACTGATGGTAGTTATTATGCAAACTGTAATCCTGGTCTTTACCACCCCTCAGAGCAGTATTCACAGGACATCGTATTTTAAACCCTAAACTGCACCTATCTCACACCTCTGAATCTGGCAGCAAATAACCAACTCTCAGTAAGAAATGAAAAAATAAAGCCAACAGCAAGCTGCCTAACTGAATTCTTGGGACAATGAAGTGTGAACAGGTGTGATGATGTGTTAAACAGCATGTGGCAAAAATGCCTATGCTTGCTAATGAGATGACAGTTGCTTGTTATGCAAACTGTCCTAGTAAAATCATCTTTGCCTGCTACCTATGCCCTTGGGCTCACATCCAATCAACCTGAGAGCTGCAACATGTCATTCAAAATGACATTCATCAGTATAGACAATTGTGTGAGACCTATATGCACAGAAATCCCCAATACTCTCTACCATTAGGAAAAATGGAGCATTTCATCAGAGTAAGCTTGGAATGTGCAAGCTTTCCTAGCCAAAAAAGATTGGGGACTGATGAGAATTGCAAGCTCCACTAGTGGGAAATATAGACTAATTAAAATGAAATCTCCATTCAGTGTATTTCTGTAGCTTGAAATAACACTGATCTTTTCAAATGAAGTGAGTGCTAATAAATTTTTTTTATTAAATTGTGATGAGCTAAAAGAGAAATGGTACAATATGGGCTTGTCTGTGATTTTTCTCCCAGAATACAGTCTCTTTTTTTTTTTTTTTTAATTTATTGCAGGGAGAAAGAAAAGGAGGCAGGGAGGGAAGAGTAATCATCCTATAATTATTCCTCCTGATTTTTTTTCATGAAGAGTATTATGCCTTTTGCAGCTTACAGAAATGAGAAAGAAATTAAAATCTACTGCCAGTATATATATTAACATATCAACAACTGAGAGGATTGAAATCAATAAGGGAAGATGATACATTAACCTTTAGAGAACGGGAGTTCAAGATGAAGACTGATGGAGTGCTACTGTGTTTGATCAGCTTGTTTAAGCCAGTATGCAATGTAAGTTAATTGGCTGTTTTAAAGTAGTGCACAGAGATTTTCATGGCTTAAAAAGATTTCATTTTCATTATTATTATTATTGCAGGAAACTTAAATTTTTCCTTATATTGTTTCCATGTCCTCTTTCTGTGAGTAACAATACCGAAGGTGCATTGTACTATAACATATGCTTCAAATCACAATCACCCTTTAGGCTCATTTTCCATGTCTTTTTTCTGCTCGTGCGTGAAATTTACCCGCTTTTGTAAAAAGGAATGAGGAGGACGCACACACATTAAACAGATCACAACATTACAACCACATAAGTCCCAGCATATATGAACACTGGATAATTCAAGAAAAAGAAATTTCTGGCAAAATGCTTTCTGGGAAGGTTGTCTTCCCTAGCAAGGAAGGAAGGCAATTTATATTCAGTGTTAATGACAGTAATATGCAAAATATGATGTCTCCTGAATTGAAAATAATTCCTTTTAGCTTTTAGCCAAAAGGAGGATATTCATGGCATGTTTTGAAAGAAGTTGAATATATCCAAATTAATTACGAGAAAGACTGAAGATGATACGCAGAAAAAGACACTTTCCTGAGTCTTTTGAAAATATTTCTGTTCTTTACAACAAATTTGTACCATTTCAGCAAAGACTTACTGATGCTAATGACTCATAACAGGAAATACATATAAATAGATACCAAACTATTATGGTAAAATATATTTCCCATTCATATTTAAGACTAAATACTGTCACTGAAACAATGTAGTTTGGTTAACACTATACTCATTGCTCTCTGTGACAGCTCTTTTTTTCTAGATTACAGAGTGAAATAACTTATAGATTAGCAATTATTTACAGTGTTGTACAGCTATGATTATTTTTAAAGGGAGGGAAGTACTTAAACACATGCTTGCACTCAGAACAAAATATAATCCTATCTTTCTGAACTCGAGCTGACCTGTATGGGTGTGCTGACACAACATAATTATGACGAACAACCTCGTTATAGAGTAAGGAAAGCTTCCCATGGCTGTGCTGTTTTAGCAAACATCTGTGCAATATCAATTGGGCAAATACCCTCCACAACGAAAAAAAAAGTTATAATAATATTTCATTAGGATCAATAACTGTTTTATTATTCATAATGCATGAAGTGCTAAGATTAATTGGTTGTGTAGTAAATTTAGTGCTCTGTCACTTAAT
>VXAZ01004545.1:35446-166256 GCA_013399875.1 Gymnorhina tibicen | reverse complement strand
CAGCTTCATAAAATATATAAAGTCTGAAAGTTAGCATCAGAAGTATCCTGTCATATGCTGAAATATTGGAAAGAAGAACCATTAGTCCCACATCTGTAAGAAATATCATCAAAACTAACAACTTAATTGGGAATAACCAGTTTAAATAGCCTGTCAATGCTCTTATATAAGTTTTATAGGCTTTATTTACCCTAAGCTATTTTTACATCCAATTCAAGACACATATTTTCTGAGAGTCTCCATAATTTCAAGACTGCTAAACTTTTTCTCTTGAAAATGATCCTAAAAATCAACTCCACATGACATGCCTTAAAGAGGAAAAAAGACCACAAAAAGTGGTCACTACCATATCATTCTGGAAGGCCTGTGATATTTCCTCTTAGTTTTCTTTATATTGTAATTTTTTTTCATTGTTTCCATTTAGAATACAATATCCTTAAGACAGAGACTAGGTTATTTTATTTATCTACTGTGGAGTCATACTGGTTACCAATAATACTTTTAATGTAGAAACAGAAGCTCATTTTACTAAAGTAAAATATTCATAAATAGTCAGGAACTTTTCAGTCAAGAATAACATTATTTAAGTTTCTTGCCCACTCTGGTAAATACATTAAAATCCTATTATTAAAATCAGGGACAAGGGTAACTTTTAACTCTACGTATTGAAAAATCTCTATTTCTGCATGCACTGTATGCCTCTGACAGGTAATTGTAATTTAGGAAGCTGAGTAAAGCTCTGTTCATCATTCGTTCTGCCAAAAGTATTCTGGTAAATTGTTGTTCTTTTGACCTGAAAGCCTTGACTCTAACCTGAGAAGTCTATAGTATGCTATTGGGTTGGAAGCATAGTGCAAACCCCCATCTGCATTCACAACAACCTTATATGTCTTGTTTGAGCTTTATTAGAAACATCTCTAAGTATATTGCACCACAGAGTATCAAATTTACAATTTGGGGTCATGCAGTAAAATCATAATAAAGTG
The DNA here is from genome assembly GCA_013399875.1 of Gymnorhina tibicen. NCBI lineage: Eukaryota > Metazoa > Chordata > Aves > Passeriformes > Artamidae > Gymnorhina > Gymnorhina tibicen. Next base: position 165,270 of record VXAZ01004545.1, on the reverse strand, counting down.
ATTGGTTTTGACAATTTTTGTGGTTTCTTTCCCAAAGACGAAGCTCACACTCAAAGTATCATCTATTAATGTGGCTTGGGTTACTACATTTTGAATTTATACTGGCCTGATAATAATATTCACAATTTTTTTCACCACTATTTTCAAGTCATTTCTCAACTCTTTCATGCCTCCTTTTTTCTTTTACCTCCTTGTGAGTTTATGTCCAAGGCATAGCCAGCTCAGATTTGCCAAGTGGGTTTTTTTGCTTTTAATTTGGATGAGAATGTGTCCATCAGTGAAGAAACAGAATAATATTAATTAAGTCGGACAATGTCATTTTTTGCGCACATGCAACCAAGACTTATCAAAGATGATGGATGTTTGGAAAAACATCTTTACTAATACTGGTCCCCCACAGCTCAGATGTCAATTCAGAGATGCCACTTCCTTCTCAAAATGCACATAATAAAACTCTAATAAAAAGCAGGTCAATCCTCCCACACATAGACACCATGACAAAAGAATGGCCATATGTTAGTGGTCCTTGAAAAATTTCCATGTTATTCCCTGATAAACATACATCCAAAAACGCATCTTCTTTTTTTTATGAGTGATTCTAGTTGGACTTGATTTATGTAGAAAATTGACAACTTGTAAGACAGGCAACACCAGAAATTTCATTGTTCATGAGCTATAATTTAGTCCTCTGTTATATAATCATCATTAGGAACAGACGAAAAATTGCAGATTAATAGATTTCCCAAAATGAAATGCTGACCATTTGAAACTATGACCAATTTTCATCCCCATCTCCTCCGACACAAAAAGGTGATGATGAACCGGATGAAAAATTTGAACATTGTGTTTTCCCTTTTAAAAGAAAAATGCTGTTTTCATCCTGAAGGTACAATTCATTTAATATTTTTTCTCATCTCATTTTAAAATGTGGGAAGCATTTCAGTTAAACTAAACCTTCAAACCAAGAATTAATAATGTTGTCATAGTAGTAAGTTACGTTTGTCAACATATTTTTGTTACTGTTACAGGTTGAACTATAGATAGTTGAATATGAAAGATGAAGGTGAGACTATAACTTTTTTTTCACAATTTCTGCATTAAAATACCATAGAAATAGCTGGAATGTGAAAAAATTCCAACCCCAAACACAGAGTATTAAAATGCTTGAGAAAGTGCTATTTATTCCAAGCCAGAAAGTGATACACAATGATGAAGAAACTGAATTATGCAGTTAAGGAATCATGTTATTGATTCCTTATTTTTTCAAGAAAAGGGATTTAATTTTTTTTTTGCTTACCTCGTTTTGTTTCTTCAAATAAACTTTGCTGCATATTCAGAATCTTTGTCTCTCTCATCCCTTCTTCCTCCCAACAAAAATGTGCTGTTTTACTTGAAATTTTGGATAGCTATTCAAGTCAAATAGTATTTTCAAGGCACATCCGGACATTGCATGTGATCTGAATTGTGTTGTCAAGAGCAAAGGTTCTGAGAGCAATGAGCTCAGAGGTCAGGTAACATGAATGCTAATTTACCCTATGGTCACAGTGAGTTTTCCTACATCGGGGTGATTGAAAAAAGTGAGGAAAGAAGAACAGCTCAATGCTTCATCATTTTGCAGAGTTTAGTATTCTCTGTACTGAAGTTCCTGGTCATAAGATTTCTTTAAGAGTTTGTACTAACACAACAAAAAACCAGTTAGCACTCCTGCAGATATTGTAGATAATCATAGTTAAGGTGATAAGGAATGTTGTTCCTTTTAATGCTTTTTCCAACATATCTAGTGATATTTGTGCTACTGTCATGGTGCCCATCTCATCATATGTACAAACCTTTAAAGTTTATCTTTCACCGCACACGGCTATCTGCTAGATTAATCAAACATAGTGTCTTTGAATATGCTATGCTCCTTCTCATGTTCTCTGAGGCATGGGGCAGGATCATCACCTATTAAAAGAGAACTTAAGGACATGATGCTGTGTCAGAAAGGTGTACTCCATTTTCCCATTACAATGCTTTAGTAGAGATAACCCTAATTTGAAAGGTCTAGAAACTACAAACAATCAAAAATCCAAACACTTTTGAATTAAATATCTTTCATTGGAACATTAAAAAAAAATAACCCTAAAATTTAAGAGTATTATTCTGCTTCTGTGAAATGCCATTCAAGACAAGTAACACTTTTGCCCTGTTGTAAAACTGTATGAAATGTAGTCATGGACTAAACCATGTGTGAAAAAAATCACTGTATTACCCTGGGATCAGTTTCAGTTTATAGTGAGCTCTCTCAATGCTTTCTAGGCAATGAAGCTGAAATGATGGCAAAGGATGTTGCTTGCTCTCTGCAGGCAGGAGTTTGAGTGGAAAGAGGAGTGCTTACTGAGGCAGGAGAAACAAAAGTAAGTGGCACTAACCAAAATCTTTCCAGCATGAATCAACTCTCTAAAAAGAAAGTCTTGGTCAAACGAGGAAAATACAAACATGCTATTGGAAAAAAAATTAAGGAAAACACTTGGTTCTGATGTTCTATTTCAGAAAGGAGAAACAAAGGCAAAAAAATTCCAATATCAGTAGATTTTTAAGGACTAGATAATCTCTGTGTCCTTACATCAAAACATTCTTCTAACCAGACTTAGAAAAAATTATTTGCTTTCTCAAAAGAGGATAAGGAAGATTTCTAAATGAACTTGCCTGGAAGCAGATTCTCCTAAGGATTCTACCCCCCCTAGAAGTACTTTTAGAAGGTGATGGAAGTTACTGTGCCCACAGCATATGCAGCTTCACCCAAATTGTAGTATAAGAGCAAGACGACCTTACCATGCATATTGTGTTATGTCTTGACAAAGATTGTATTTCCTACAATAGAGTAGATTAGATTAGATTAGTACAATTTCTTGCAATCTTTTGGGTATAGCTAAAGTTCTGATATCAAGGACAAAGTTGTACGACTAAGGAAAAAGCAAAGGCATCTCCACCACTTTCAACTGGTAGTACCGAATGGAAACAAATAGACCTCGGAGAGAGTCACACACAGAAGCAACCTCTAAAAACTGTTAGAAGATAAACAGCTATTGTGGGACATAGAATTTACATCAGAAACGTGAACACCTGAAACTCCCGTGATACTGACTCTCTCTGACTAAGTTTTTATTCAGCCCTAAAAAACTGCTTGTCCTTTTCTTCATGCTATAAACAAAAAAAGGGAGGCTGATTAGGGAAGCTGATATGAGGTACCAAAATTCTTTTCAGCATATTAATTCATGTATGACATGTAGGTAAACAAACATTTCATGGGAATCTTTTCTCTTTGTCAGTTTCTGAGAAACACATCACTCCCTTAAAACTCCAGTGAAAAAGGTTTGGGTTTTGGCTGCGTTTCAGATGGGCTTGAGAGGAAATAAATCTAGTTCCTTATTATAAATAAGACAGCTGAATATTTAAGTTGAAAACAGCTATTCATATGCCATTGATGGATAAGGTCTATAATAATTCATCACTCATTGTGGAAAATCCTCAATTAGCATTATGAATGTATTGATGAACTAATAAATCAGTCTCTCACATATCTTTATAAACCACAGCAACAATATCAACATTACTTTATTGTTAAAATGTAACTCCAACAAAATCCAAAGATCCATCAGAAACAAGAAAGTTTGTTGCAGTTTTCTTACAGCTAATTTAAAAAATATTAAGGTGATAACAATATATTTAAACTTGACTGCTGAAACTGACAAACCATATTGCAACCCATTTCTGTCTTAAAAAATCCTAGCTGCTTGGAAAATACCAGGGAAAAGTATGTTTTACAGAAAACACCCTAAAAACATATTCTTTCAATAATACTGTTGTTGTAACTTCTAGAAACGTATGGCAATAAATGAGACATTTTCTCTAAATTAGTCATTTATTTCGACCATAAACAAGTTACTCATTGACATTATTAAATAGGAATTCAGGTTATGCTGATCTATATGGGAACAAAAATATCTTCCAATTTGAGATCTTCTAAATCTATCTCCAAATATTCTCTCTATTTTCAGACACCAACAGATTACACTCTGAGATTATATATAATTTCCATGCTTCAGAAGTCACTGTAACAGTAGGAAAGATAAAGAAAAGGTCATAATTTACAAAAATTTTGAAAAAAACTGTCTTATGTTTGTTTTCTGAAAAATTCACTATTCACTTATGCTTATCTAATTGGTTCTCTTGACAAAAAGCCTCCCCACAGCACACCTTAATTTTGTCCTCCCACTAGCATCAAAAATGTAATGTGGAAAAGTAGCTGACCTAGTAATAGAGTAGAGTTTCACTGAACCCAGAAACAATTCACTGATGACAATTGTTTACAGCTTGTTCTGGCTTTGGTTTGTCCAATAGCTATTACAGTGTTGTGTTTTGGATTCAGGACAAGAATGATGTTGAAAAGACATTGATATGTTGGGTTTTGCTAAGTTGTGCTTATTCTAAGTCAAGGACTTTTTTGTGTGTGTATGTGTGTGTGTGTGTGTGTCTCATGCTCCGTTACTGAGAAGGTACAAAAAAGAAATGGAGGGATCTTAGCCAAGACAGGTGACCCAGGCTGCCCAAAGGGTTATTTCACATCAAAGAACGTCATGTCCAGAACATAAACTGGGAGAAGTTACCCAGAAGGACAGCCAGTCTGAGTTCAGGAAGGGGCTCTGGCATCACTCAGAGGGTGGTGAGCAATTGCATTGTGCACCACTTGTTTGCTTGGGTTTTTTTCCTTTTTACCATTATTATTATTATCATTTATCATTATTATTGTATTTTACTTTGTTTTCAGTTATTAAACTGCTCTTAACTCAACCCCCACATTTTACTTTTGATTATCCTCCCCATTCCACAGGGGTAAGGGAGGAAGGGAGGGAGGCTGTGAGCAGATGTGTGGTGCTTAATTTCCAGCTGGGCTTAAATCATGACACAGCTTCACATCTCCATTCTGTATATTTCCATTCATTTTTTTTCCTTGTGGGTGTCAGGCCTACAGTAAGCAAACTAAGCTTTTGGGTATGAGCCTTTGGGTAAGCCATGCAGCATCAAAAAGTTCTAAGAGGTACCACAGAAAAAAATCGGCTGTGCCGCGTAGGTACTGTATATGGGACAATGTCTCTTGCTTTACTCAACATGTCCCAGGTGTTCAGCACTTTTCAAGGTTCCACTCAAATTTTGCATCTCAGTTATCAGTCCCAGGATGCTGTTTGTCTGCCTAGAAGGAAATTTTTCAACCTTTTTTTCCAGTTATCTCCAAGATCATGGCTAACTGGAAGATGACTTTTATTTTCAAATACAAAGCTTTTATAGTAACCACCTCATTTGGTAGAATGATTTTTAACCACTCTGTCTCAAACAAAAGTAGATCGGGTTCCCTGTTCTGGTGTGTACGGAAGAACAGGATAAGCCGTAGCCTAGATATCTCCACTTTCATATCCTCTAATGCCCCTGAGCTTCTAGAACGCACTTAATTAATTCAGCAACTAATTCTTTACTACTATCATAATTAGGTATTTCATATAGATATAATAAAATTAATTTGAATTTATAACAGAATTATCTAGATTGTACTTAAGTTGTCTAATAACTAGACAAATGGTTAAAATAATCAGATTAACCATTTACATGAATGAGGAAGGCACATTTTGCACAAAGAAAACGTAGTCATTGGATCCATTAATACATTAAACACTACATCATGATTTACATACTAATGCTTCCGCATGAGCATATCAAAAATAATGGATTTTAATGAAAAAGTTTAAGTCAACAAAGTATTTTTGCATTAATAAGTTATTTGCCAGAGCCATAAACTGAGGTTCAAATACATGGGCCTTCCCATACCCATATAGAAAAATAATTTGATGTTTCTGGTGAGAGGAAGGAACACAACAAACTGGAAGTTCCAGAAGTGACGTAGAACTACGTTAACGTGGTAGCTCAAGGCCACATTTCCACTCAATTATTTGCCCCCATCAGAGAATTAAAGCATAGAAATACAAGAGAGATTCAGAAAGCCAGTAAATGAGTACAGAGAGCCTGTGGAGACACAGGAAGTCTTTCGGGCCAAAAAAATGACACTGAACTATGTCAGGTCTCTGTGACCAGAAATGTAGAAAATCAATGTCAGAATTTAAATGCAATTTAGTCATTTAGGGACAAAAACAAGTGCGGAAGAGTATGAGGACACCTTTCAGAGAACAGGAAATCTCTCAAAGGATGGACTAAAGAAAGCCTGAAGAACTCAATTACCTGACAGCACTGTCCTTGAGAGTGCTCTGGTTTCCTGGAGGCAAAGGAGATGTTCTCAACTGACCTCTTACTCTGGACTCCCGGAGCAAGCCACATGCTTAGATGTTCACAAAAAATCATTTGCTAAAATACAAAAAAGGACAGCATCTTTTGCTCTCCCAACAAACCCTGCTGGAATAACGCAGCTGATACCAGCTGTTTCTCTGCCCCAAATGAATCAAGCACGGGGCCTCAGCAATGAAATTGTGTAGGTTGATTCAGTCTCCTCTTTAGTCTTCTCAGACTGTCAGGATGAACGTGGCTCTCTCAAAGTGTTTGAAAGGAATATATAATATTTCTAGGAGTTTGCTGGTATTAAGTGGCATTAAGGCCCAGAGACACGGTATTTTGATCTGCAGAGGGAAGACAACAGAAGATGGTGATCAGAGGCTGTAAAGAGCTCAGGAAAGAAGTACTGATCAGCAACAACAAATATAAAAGATATAATGGAGAATGAAGCAGGAGAATGTTTAGTGAAAAATTAGTATACACACACATATTTCACATATGTGTGCATAAATAAGTGTATAAATAGCTCCATATCTATCTAAACACACACACAGTTGCTAGAAGGCAGGATGAAAAATATGAGCAAGGACACTAATAGACTACTTCAGGACATTCTGTGGAAAGTTTTATCTATTGTAAAACATTTGATATATTTATAATTTTTAAAGAAAGGGTTTTCATTTTAAGAATACTACCTAAAATAACTAAAAAGAAATTAAAATGAAACAAAAATTAAAGGAAATGGTGACCTCATTTGGCTGTAATAACCTTAAGCTGTTAGAGAGTGTCCAAAGGAGGGCCCTGAGGTTGGTGAAGGGCCTTGAGGGGAAGCGTGTGAGGAGTGGCTGAGGTCACTTGGTCTGTTCAGCCTGGAGAAGAAGAGACTGAGGGGAGACCTCACTGCAGTTACAACTTCCTTGTGAGGGGAAGAGCAGGGCAGGCACTGATCTGTTCTCTGCAGACAGTGACAGGATGTGAGGGAGTGGCCTGAAACTGTGTCAGGGGAGGTTTAGGTTGGATATTAGGAAGAGGTTCTTCACCCAGTGGATGGTTGGGCACTGGAACAGGCTGCCCAGGGAAGTGGTCACTGCATCAAGCTTAACAGAGTTCAAGATGCATTTGAGCAATGCTCTGGGGCAGACGGTATGACTCTTGAGGATGCTGCTGTGCAGGGCCAGTTGGACTCAATGTGAATCCCTTCCAACTTGGCATAATCTGTGATCCTGTGATTCTGTGATTCTGTGATTCTGTGATTCTGTGATTCTGTGATTCTGTGATTCTGTGATTCTGTGATTCTGTGACTTGCACATCAAGACCTACCGTAGGACAAAATTGTGGACAGTTCTGTCCTTAGGACAAAATAACCACAAGCATAAAACAATCTGAAACTTCAAATCGAGAAAAAATGAGAAATGCCTACAAATGAGAAAATAAATTCAGTATTGTCTCTTTATGTTTTTGTATGTTTCAGCTATGATGAAACACTCATTTTTTACAGCCTAATGTCTGACATCTAGGACAACTCTTTACTCTAGTGGGTTGAATGATATTTGTATTCCTTAACATCCCAAATTTTTGAAGAATTGCAATAAAATATATTTTTTAAATTCCTGCTAAATTTAAGAAATATATTAAACATATATTTATCTCTTGTTTATATTGAACTCTTTTCCTTCTGTTAATCATACACCATACTTAACCATTCAGTAAAGTAGTTTAAAATCATGACTTTGGAGTATTTTATTTTTGCTGGAACTTGAACTTTCTTCTCCTGAACCTTGACCTGCCTTGGCTTGTAGCTCCTGCTAAGGGGATTGATGTATGACTTAACCAGAAAAAATGAAAGTCTAAAACCACTAGTAGCAGTTTATTTATAAAATATGTATTAAGAATACATATGTTCCTTGGTTCCTGGAAGAAATCTAATGGCTTGTCTGACCTTAGCTAAGAAGTTAGAACAGGTGAACCACTTGATCTAAAGTTCTGTGAAGTTGTGTAGCAGTGTATCTAACTTGCAATGTAACAGAGGTTCAAGTATTTCTTCTCAACAGCAAAATCCTGTTTATCTTTTTCATTCAGAAAATTAACATATCCATTCACTTAAATAAAATCAGCTATACTGATTCTGCATTGCAAATGCTGAAACCCATGTGAAAAAGAATCACTATAACAGTGTGAGGAGAATCTTAGTTAATCAGTTTTATCTGGCATTGCTGTGAAACTTTAACACATGATTTTGTTCTAAATACATTGCTATGTACTTTTTGTGATAAATGTCAAGTGAAATTATTACTGTTATCTTACACAAGGCATATAGGCACATCCTTCGTGCCCTGAAGGACTTATATGTGAGACAGAAAAATGTTTAAGAACAGCAAAGATTGATAAAAGGGCTAGTCAGGGACAGAGCAAAGAACAAAATCTTCTTTATCTGCCCAAAGTGATGACTGCTGGTCAGTATTGCTTGTTGATTCTTTGATTTTGAGAAAATTACCTACTACCTCTGCAATACATTGCAGACTGACACACAGAGTGAGGTACAGTCATTTGTGTATAAACATGTATCTTTTAGACTGTCATGGGTGTTTCCTCTTTCCCTGTTGTAGGCAGAAAAACAAATGCACCATTCTCATGTCCAGACAGATTGAAAAAATCTCACACTCAATAGTAGCTAAAAAAATCAGTTCATAATTTTTAACCTACTGAACAGAAAATAAAACACTGCACTAGACCTTTATAATTCATATACATGATAATATATTACACATGATACCTTACACTACATGGTGTCCCCACAGCAGGGCAAGTAAAAAAAATGGATTTATGATTAGTATCATAAATCCCTTCGCAATTGCAATCATGTGTGTATAGCATAAGAATTTGCTTTGCACTGTTACCAAAGGTAAAATAAACCCTTGATAAAATTGGTAATTGCTCAGTAATGGTCTGGCCACAGCCAAAAGGTAATGGATCTGCAGGTTCACCTTTATTCTTATAAGAATAATTGTCCAGAAATGATTAAGCGTGATGCAAGACATTCCTTTCTCAAGAGATAACATAGCAGCGCAATCGCCAATTAAACTTAAAGTTTCAAATCACTGTTTTAATACACAATTAGGATAAAGCTTTCTTTGGATAATAACATAAATTAAGTCAACATTAACAGGTATTTTTACAGTTACTGAGTCAATGCTGTGAATACTGCAGTATAATTAACTAAATCTACAACACTGCCAGAATATCGTATTGATGTCACTTACAAATGTTGTTTGCATTTTCACTTTTGCTTCAATAGTTCACCTGAACATAAAATTAACAAAATCTTGACATTTAAAGATACGTTTCTATTTAATTTGATGGATTTTCCTATTGTAACTTCCATTTTGCTGCTACGTAATGACAAAACATTTCTTGACAATGAAACCAGAAGCCATTTCCATTTTAATGAATTTTTATTTGCAATTCATAAAGTAGTACATGAAAGTAAAGCTCTGTGAAAAATTAGCCTCACTTAAATCCTAAACAGAAGTTGGAAAGAAGATAGAGAATAAGTTTTGCTCAAGAAGGGGAGGAAAAATCAGTTCTCTATAATTATAAATTCCGTATGTTAAACAAAAATTGGAGTAAAATCAGTGTATTTAATATATCATGATAATACAGAATTTTTTCAGGGATAGGCTCTGAAAGTCTTGAATACTCACTGAAAAAGAATTACCCATTTGATACAGCTCTGTGGAGCTTTCTGTGGAGACACCTCCCTAAGCATGGTCTCACTGAGCGGTGGTAGCAATCTCCCCATGAAGGAACAGAACTGGGATATTTTCCAGGCTGGTATTCACAGCACAGTTGGCCAAAGCTCAGTCCTCTCAGGAGTGATAACTTTATTTTGTTTTCTAAAATGAAGGAAAAGCTGGGAGTAAACAGAAAGTCTTTTAAAAGGACTGGCCAAAATCACTGGGTTACTTCACATCTCTCAAAACTAGCACTGAATTCTTAACATCCTCCCCCACTGTTAGTATGCCTCCATAACAGCCCTAGGAATCTGCAAAATGTGGACTCTATAAAAATACATTGTTTAAAAAAAAAGGGATCATTAGGAAGCTGTAAGTGGCATGAACTAGTCTTCTTGTTGAAAATATATGTGCATTATAATTTCTGCTATAAAGAAATTTTGCACTGTACCTCAAGTTATTTATTATTATTCTGAAGTTATAATAAATAAACTTATAAACTTAGAGGTCTATAAATCAGATTAAAGGCCTTTTTCTACAGTGACACGTTTCCCACACTTACTAAGCAAGGAACTAGTTTCCACTCATTTTTATGTGGTATCCTTAAACATAAAGAGGATTTGGAAAGATTTCTCACCAAACGGTTTCAGCTGGTGTTTCAAATTAATGTAACCCTGGAGTTTACATCTCTATTGGTGTATTAATATTTCTAGTGATGGGGCAGGGTTATTCCATATTCCATATATAAGCAAAACTCCCAGTGAAGCCACAAAAGCTCTTTCTTTCTAACAGCAGTGGGAAAGAACTAAGTGCCAGAACAAACCCAGAACTAAATCCACATATTTTATCTGTTACTTGAGGGCAGTAGCACTGAAGGAGAAAATGGGAAACTTTATAGTCAGGAGTGTTACATGAAACTTTAAAAACTTTCTGCTTTTCTCAAGAATGGCACAACAGGAAATTTGAATTCTACCTAGTTCTATGTCATTTTATAATGAAACCGTATCTTTTCTAGAAGCAGTCATTGCAGTGTTGACAGAAGAGTAACACCAGTAAGTGTGCAGATGCTGACCTAGAAAAGACCCAAAGCTAAATTATATCAGTGAGCCCTAAAAGGCATGCCAGTTACACTTCAAGTAAACCTGAACTGATTGATGCCATTAGTCTTCTTCCAGCTTTTTGTATGTAGGAAAATGTTTACTTAGAACATTTCACTAAGCAATATTATTAATGGTCTTGCAAGTTATATGCAATTGCTCCTATCTTTATACACTATATCAGATCTATTAAAATACAACTGAAATCCTGCTAAAATGAAGGCTTTAAGGGGACTCTTCCGAAACTTATGTAGGAAGTATCTCCTTTTACAGAAAAAAACTAATACATTGTACAGAAAACTGTACATTGCATATGTGCAGAATTTCAGTCACTGTCATTATTTTAGAAACACAGTATGGCTAGACATACAGTGGACATGCTTAAGTTACAGTTTTTCTCGTTGCAGATTTTAATAATGAATAAACTCTCACATGGGTGCATGCATTCTTCCACAGAATACAAAATCTTCTAAATCTAAATTCTAATCTTTCTAAAATCTTTGCCATTTTCACCATTATCCGGCTTTTATATATATATTACTAACAGAAAAACAGCAATATAATGAAGAGAAAACAAGCTGAAAGTGTGAATCTGATTCAATTCAGTGAATGAAAGTGAATGATATGAAACAACTGTATTAGAGTGCAGGGATGTCTATATAACACATCTAAATATGATAATTAGGGAGAAAGTCATATCTTTGTCCTTAATGAAGTTTTATCTGTAACTAAAAGAAAGTGCAAATCCCTTTTGTATTCAGAGGAAAGGGTCCCTGCTGCTCAGACAAAAACATTTTTCCCAATTTTTTTGTGTCTTAAACATTCATTTCCCAGTGCAGCCAGCAGAATTAATTTCACCTTTAAAACTACATGCGGAATTACTTTTGGTACAACCTGCTCTGTGTGACTGACTGGATCTGCATATTATTTAAAAAACGAAAAGGTGTGTTCAGCTATAATAAGAGCTGTTATGTGTCCTGTCTGTGCAGACACACACACACACACACACACACACACATACAAATTACTCAAGCTGAGAAAAGCAAATAAGACCTGTTTGGCAAAAATCAGCATGATCATAAGTAATGATATTAAACGTACTTTCTCATTAAACACTTACATACAGAACCGTGCAGTAAAATGTAAAGAGATCATGTACAGCTGGGAAAACACAGGATACTTTGGGACCTTTGCCATGTTTTTATTGACTGCTTGCAAAGATTTATTTAAAAGGCACAGAAATATTTCCACAATATTTTAAAGTTATAAGAAATCTTTCAAGTATTTAAAAAATACAAATATCCTAGATTATAAATACAACATTTTCAGTTCCCAATGCCATTACTTGAATTAATTTACCAAGGACACCTGTTATCTTGAGTATATGATTGTATTTCATAGGCAAAATGAACTTAAAAAGTCAACTTTATGGTCAGAACATACATTTTCAATTAATTCCATGTTTCACTAGTCCAGCGGAAAAATTCATCTGAGCTGTAAAAAGTAGACATCCTCCGTTCACTGCTCAATCTTTCCTCCTGTTTGAATTATTCAGGAAAGTCACTTCCTGAGGCAAATGAGCTCAGATTATGATTTTCTTCACAATTTCAGTTGTCTGGAGGAGTAGCTGCAGTCCTTCCTTCAGAGCAAGTTTCCAACTAATCTCTGGTTGTCATAGATCCATCTTTCATTGATTCTAGCATTAAATTGCATTGTTATGACAAAATTCTCCACTTTGACCCAGACTCCATTTTGACTCAAGAACACAGACAATAAGTTAAAACCGAGTAACACAGTTTACCTTCAAAGCACCATTAGTGCTTACCTTCAAAGTGCTTTAGCGAGAGTGACAGTGTAGATCCTTCTGTAATATTTAAAAAAATAAAAAGGTTCTGGGACTTGTTCTAAAATGTTCAGTACAATCACCCAGACACTGTTTTCAGTTTTGGATTCCTCAGTACAGAAAAAAATGTCAATAAACCAGAGTGATATTAGCAGAAAGACACTGAGGTGGCTGGGGATAAGGCATTTGTCCTATGAGGAGAGGTTGGAGAACCAGAACTGGTTCATTCTGGAGACAGGGCAGCTCCAAGGGCACCTAAAAGTAGCCCTAAGTGTGCACAATGGTTTGTTGGAGAGTTGGAGCTGGGCTCTTCTCAGCAGGACACAGAGGGACGGTGGGAACATGAGAAGTAGGGATTTCTTTAGGCTAATTAATGATAAAAATTGTTTGAAGTACTGGTTTGAACTAATTTTAGTTTTTGTGTAAAAGAAAGATTTTTGTGTGNGCGGGGAGGCACTGCTTCTTGCTTTTCAGTCAGCTTTTCGACTCTGTTTCTTCGGAGAGAGACGGAGAGTTGAGGTTTTTTCTTGGGACCTCGGCTTTTTCCCTTCTTCTCTTCTGGACTTGTTCGGAACACCAGAACATCAGAACCCCACCGGGGGACCTTCCACCGGCCTGGAGGGGGGCCCCCCACGCCAACCCAGCTCCGAGGAGGAGGAGAGAGACCACACCCACAGAAGGACTCTAAAATCTTTCAGGTTTTCTCTCCAGAGTGAGAGATTTTATTATTTAGCAGTATTATTATCATTATTTTCCTGTATGTTTGTAAAATAAATAGTTTTTATTTTCTCCTTCACTTTCCTCCGAGGAAATTTTTTTTTTTCCCGAAGCCGGTTGGGGGGAGGCGTGGTTTGTGGCCTGCCTTCCTTTGAGGAAACATTCCTTTTGGATGTTTCCCTGAATTTGGCCTAAACCGCCACATTGTGACTTCTATTTTATGAACTGTGAAAATAATTTTCAGAAAATCTTCTAGCTCAAGACTTATGAAAGGTTATTGACCATTAGACACTAAAAATGTGTATAATGTTTTAAAATATGCACTTGTACATTTTGTCACAAAGAATGCAAAGCTTTTCCATGTGGCAGTCTAGGGAATATATTCAATGACGGAATCCTTACTTGTTAGATAACTGGAAATATTAGAACAACAATAAAACTGAAACAGAACAAAAAGAATATGAAAAAATATTATAGGATAGAATATGTTCAGTTGGAAGAGACCGACAGTAACCCTGTAGTTGAACTGTCTGATCAATTCCAGGCTGAAAACTTTAAATCATGTTATTAAGGACATTGTCTAAATGCATCTTTGACAGGAACTTTTAAAAAAGCAATTAGCAGGTTAAATTTGGGATTAATTATAAGATGAATATCAAGAAAACCTATGAAAGCAAGATGACTTTGTCTGAACAAAGACATAGTATGTCACCACTGAGATCATTAGAAAATTGCTTCTAAATCCAGTTAAGGCAGATTCATTTCTCTGGACAAAAGACTGCTCAGATCCTTCTGCTTAAGACTTTTAAACCCGTACCAGAAAACGGTGTTCATTGGCAGAGATTTCCCTAACTGGCTGACGATATTTTCAGTTTTGCATCTGTACCTCACACATCAGGGAATTTGAAACTAGAAGAATAACTCCTGTGGTAACTTGTGTTTGGGAGGTAAACAGCAAACTAGCCTGCTACAGACTCTTTTAAAGAAAGTTCATGGAAAAATAAGTTGGAGAAAAAAAAGACAGATATTTTTCATGGAACCCATTGCTATCAAAAATGCAAAATGACTTCCCTATTTTGTTCCTTAAGTCTGATAGAGTTTGCTACCACCAGATTGACTTTACAAAAAGCTAGCAATATTTATCTCCAAGATTAATAAACAATACTGATGTCTGTAACTTAAAGTATTGGTTTCTACCTGACAAGTATAAGATTCAGGCTCCTCTACTAAATAGTGTTATGACTGGTTCTAATAGCTTGTGCACACACCACATAAATCTCTCATAATAAAAGATATTGTATTCACTGCATGTGACTGCTGTAGATTTAATCACAAGCCCATTTACAAATGTCTTCTCTGAGCAGCTGTAAAATTAGGTCAGCTGAGCACTTACGACAAGCTACATCAGTCACGCAGAACTTCAGCTGCTTCTCGCCACAAATCAGATTTACTTAACTTCTTCATGTAGAAGCAGCATTTGATAAATAAGAGTTTTGGTGTTAACATGGCTTAAAATAGCCAGCCATAATTAATGTCAGCTTGTCATTAAAAACACATTTACTGATTACTCTTAAAGGTAGTGCTTTTAATACACTTAATCAAGATAAGGCCCATTAAAAGCTATCAGAATTTTCCCTCACTACTTTGGTTCAGCAGCAGACACTGCTAACTTACAAGATCTTTTTCATTTCAAATTATTGAAGTGTTAAGCAAAAGACCTCTGGGTTTGACAACAGTGGCTTAAACAATCAAAATTATAAATACGCACATTATCTGACCATGTTTACAAATGACTGCAGTGGTCCTTTTTAACACTGAGAGGCCACCATGTGTTGCAGTCACTGTTTGTGAATCTGTCTCCCTGATTAGTTGGTGCTCTCTGTAATAACCCTGGTAGCACTGAACATATGTCGTGGGAAAATCCTGTCAAGCAAAAAGCTAAGCTAATCTCATCTATCTTTGTCACTTTTAATACATATGCTTACTTTTTCAGCTTCTTTTTTTTTTTTTTTTACAGGACTGTGGTAGATTTAAATCATAGTACTTCAAGCATTTTTACACCTGAATAAAATATTCTTTTGAACTTAAAATAACATTAATGGAATCATTATAAAATGACCAGTCTTGTTGCCCAATTTAAATTCAAGGCATAGACTAGGACAGATAATCATTAGTCATACTTAATTAAACAAGGCACATGTAACTGAGACACTGAGCTAGAAAGCAAAATGTGGTTTGCTACACACACCAATATCATTGTGTATGTATGTATCAAAGCATTTGTTGAAATTTACTATATCATGTCAGCAGAAGTTCAATATTTGCATCTGAACACTAGTTTGATTTTTGTTCTCTTAAAGTTGCACACCTCAAAGAACCTTCAAAGATGCGGTTATTGCTGATATATATATAACTTGGAAATCACATGCAGAGATAGCTAGAATGGAGACTCGTAATAAAATGCTGCCACTGTTTTGACTTTTTTTGCGCAGGTGTAGCATCTCAGATATAAGATATATTTTATATAGAAAAATTACCTTTTTTTAAGGTCAATAACATTTTTTACATAGAAAACATTTTTCAGTAGTTCCTTTGTTAAAACATTGTCATAAATGCCACATCTCCTGACTTTATAATAAGCAAAAAGGACAATTATACAGTAATGCATTGAATACACAAGTTCATTCATGTGTAACAGCTACTGCCATGTTATACTGAATCATCTGGTAGGGTCAACATTCTTCTAAATTAATTACAGCCATTAAGCAATAACAATAAGTGTAGTAGGCTACAATGTACTTTGCTCTGCCTGTGCTGCCCGCATGGAAATGTTGCTGTTTCAGATGGCTGTTATGCAATTCCTTTCTGAACACACAGCTTACACTTTACTACCCTCTTATTATTCAAGTCATGCTTACAATTCATGAGAGACTGAGCTAAGACCAACAGACCCATACTCAACACTGATTTTATAATGCAGCTCAAGCCAAATGTCAATAATGAGTGTATAAGGAAAAAATCTAACATCCTCTGCTCCTCTAGAGCTGCTAAATTCTATAAGCAACTAAATGTACAGCAGATGTTAAATGTGATTAGAGTGCTTGCTCACTGCTAATGTTTGTCAGTAAAATGAATCTTATGAAAAGCTAAGATACAAAACAAGTGCAGGGAACTACTCATCTGCAAATCTCTCTCCCCTCCCCCTTACACCAGAGAGATCGCATTTGATAGAGTTCCTGCCTTGTTTCACACTGGAAGTAAGAGGGGCTGGAGTAGGAGCCTATTACTTCAGTTTTTCAAAATTATTATTAAAATAATCAAAATAGGCTTCCTTAATGAGTAAAACTTTAAATGAAAAAGAAGACTGGACCAAGATTTTTTAGAAAGCATTCTAATTATGCTGTCAAACAAACAGAAATATGTATTTAGAACCATCTGGACACAATCCTGTACTTTGTGCTCTAGGATGACCCTGCTTGATTGAGCAGGGAGCTTGGACCAGACGACCCACTGCAATCCCTTCCAAAATAATCATTCTGTGACTCTGTGATTCTGTGAAATACTAATTAGAATCTGAATAAAACCACTCAAACAGGAACCATAACTTAATTTTTTATATCGGAAAGGCCAGAATTTGGTAAATGTCTTGCATGCAGCATCACTCCTCAGAGCTCTTTTGAAGATGCCATGCCCTCAGCCACAGCTGTGTCAGTGTATACATATGACTTTTTGGTGTGAAATCATCTCACATCTCAAGTATGGACTGGGATGCATAGTTCATACTGGAGACAACTTGCATGCAGCAGTTACGCAAAAGTCGAGTCGTTCAGTGCTCACAGACTAACCAGACACACACACAGAGTTTAAGAAAATATGGGACCTTTATGTAAATAATGCCTGAGGGAAAACTGAATCTGTGTTCACAAAGCCTACTTTGTGTTTTGTCCTGTAATATATTTATACACATTTGTGCTTATATCTGACAGCTTTCAAAAGAACCCCATGCGTTTCCAGCCACCTATCTGATTGTATAAAATAAGCTTCACAGCTTTTTGTTTTTCTCCAGATGAAGGTAATTAGTTGGGAATTATTCACAGGCATATTTATGTTATTCTGTTTATATACTCGACTATGACAAAACCAGAATTCTACTGCTCTGCCATAGAGGAAAGACATAGACAAAGCCATAAACTGCCCATTAAAAAAAACCTACATGAAGATCAAGCAGGAAAATTGGAAACTGTACAATGTAACTAAGAGCTATTTTATATTTTTAGTCATATTTTTAGTCCTATTTTTATACATATAGAAACCAAGCAACTGAAGCCCGCAGCAATAAAGCACAAGGACAGCATAAAATTAGATTTAAACAACCTTACACAGTGCAGGCTGAGCCAAGACATGTTTTGTACATATTTTTGCAAAAAGGCAGAATTTGACTTACAGTAATTTATTCTTCATTACAGAAAAAGTGTCTGTAATGAATGTCACACAAAGCAAACTGAATGCTCTTTAGGGGAGGATCCTCAACCTAAATTAACTACTCAGAAAACCCTTTCCACAAAGACATTCTTGCTGCCTACTGGCAGCTTTAATGGCATATCTCAATCTGATTCCAGACAAACACACTGAAAGGTCTCCCGAGCTTTACTGATGTGTCAAAAATATAATTATTACTTTTCAGAAGTACATCCCGTACGTACGTATAGATGCATCTCAAAATGTTATTTTAACTTTAATGGCAACAACTAATGATTACTACCTGCTTGCCAAGGTTGTTTCATAGGTCACTCATACCTAAGAAATCATTCTGACATTACTGCATGCATAAATCCTCCATTAAACTTTGTGGAGAAAATTAGAACTTTATTTTTAAAATAAATATAATTAGGATAAAAACGTAATTGTTTCAACTAGCTTATTTTAAACCTGTGAAAAAATTCAGGTTATTCCCTATATTATTTTGGAGCTACACTCTAAACTCCAGCATCACAATTTCTTGTCGCTATCACAAGATTACAGTGATTCTCTGTTCATGTAGAGGTGGGATTATATTTCTCACAACTGCCCTATTCAGCCATGTATTAAGTAATCCAAAATGACTTACAAAAATGTAGTGCAGTCTACAAATCAAAAGATATGATTCTAATGTGAGAAATGTCTTGAAATGTTCAGAACTCATCCTCTATACATGCCTACTTTCCCCATGGGAATGTCTAACAATGAACGCCAGTTGGAAATGGAATGAAGATCCATTCACTTGTGATCCCATGACTAAAGTACTTTGTAAAAGCACAATTTTAAGTATGAATCATCAATATTTTTGAAAAGTGCACATTATATATGCCCCATTACCCAATTTAATTACACTTAATTTATTTTATAGATGAACGCATTTTTCAGTGCCTCATTCTGTCATAAATTGTGCCTTAAGGAAGTAAAACAGTACCTCTAAGACCTTTGTACCCTGAAACCACTCTTTCCTTCATAAATGCAATAGCTTCTCTCATCCTTACTGAAAGGTGTTGTTCAGTTTTATCATCATAGAAGGAAATGTTGGTAGTGCCTATTTTTGTCTGCCCTTGATACCACAACTCTCTTAAAGAACATTTAATTTCAAGCAGAATAGTCTTCTTCTGTTAGATTAGAGGTAACTGTCCAAACTTTTTAATAAAATGTTTTTTAAGCAACCCTTCCAATATGACATTACATAAATGTTCATGTAATCTTTGGAAACCTTAGTTACATACTTAATTTCAAATCACTGACAGTTTCTGTCATAAAGATTTTCTCTAAAGAGCAGACCATCTATTTCTCAGCAAGCCTTTCTGCAATTAAACTTTCTAAATAAATAGGAAATGTCTCCTAGTAGATAAACTGCATTTTTACTCCAATATCTTGTGACTGCATTTAGAAAGATTTTTACTAAGGGAGGAGTTTATGGGAGAAGACATTAGGATCTAGTAGCTACATGCAAAGTGCAGACAAAGAAAGAGAAATTTTCAGCTTTGTTTTGGGAAAGGAAAATTCATAAGAGAGGGAACACCTTTGCTTTTTCAAACTCTGCTATATTTCCTTTCCCCTGCCACCATCCCAATGCATTTTGACTTTAAGAACACCTTTATAGTTTTGCACATCATACAAGTCCTTGTTGAGGGCTTTATCAGACCCAAGCACTGCTTTTCAGGCTGAAAGAATGTTAAATCCTGACTCATACAAACACTGAGCTTCCTAGAACTTTCTCTCAGGCTCCAAATCCACAAGCCACCACCTATAGACCAACAGTATCTCACAAGGAGAAGGAAAATACTTTTCTTAATCGTCCTTCTCCTAGTTTTCTGCCACCCTCACATATGAAGTGTATACAATGACCTTCATTCACCTTCATTTCATTCCCGTTCCCCAAGCATTACATACAAGTTGACAACTCATCACAGCATCAAAAGGAAAAGAAAGAATTGGGAATTTTTTTTGATTGGACAGTTAAAATAGAATGCTAATAGGAGGACAAAAGACAATTTGACACTTGCGACAGATAGTATATAAAGTTTTGACTCAAATGGCATGTTTCACACCTGTCAAAAATGATACTATTGGGTGTTTCCCTTTCTTTTTACAAAGTTTTAAAAGGCTTCATGTAAAGATTTAAAAAATTGTCCTGAGTCAAACTGAAGCTATTTAACGTAGAGTTTAAAATAAGTGTCCAACAAATAAAAACACAAAATGTACTCATATTCCTATAAATGTTTTCAAGCAACTGGCAATAGTTGCGTCCAGGCAGTAAAGATAGTTCATTATTGACAATGGAAAACTTACAGATGACAATGCAGTAAACACACTCCTTTTCCTTGCCCTCCACTTACATTTAACAACTCAAACATTCCCCCTCTTATACTGGTCCTTTACAACAGGCAGGAAGACAGAAAAAATCCTCTCTTGTAAACCACCTTTATTCCTTTGATTTCAAAGTACTCTTCAAAGTACTTGCCCAACTCACCAACGTATTTAAGCTCAGGTCAGTTACTCTGCCTGGGGGTTCAGAAGGAAGTGTTGGCAAGTAAGAAAACACAGTAGGAAATGCCTTTGCTAAGGCATAAACCTTTGGAGTTTCTGATACACCATTGCTATCAGCTGTCCTTTCTTATCACACTCCTCTTATAAAGACCTTCCTTGCTCTCGACATTTTCCAGACTCCAGTGTCTCTGCTATCCAGATAGTTTAAAAAGTAACAAGGAGTGTACCGAGCACAAACTAATTTGTAGGTAATGATGTGTATTTTTACACTATAAGCAATACACATTTAAAATATATGTTAGTATTTTTGCTACCCTAGATTCTACTGAAATACAAGGGAAAATTGGATAGTGCTTGAGTCCCCAGTGCATACATTAGAATTACCTTACACCATCCCTACAATTAGGAATGATTGGTCTGTTTCATGTATCTGTGATTTTTAACTAGATTCTGTTTCTTTCCCTTCCTCTCTCATTCTCAGAAAGCTTCTCCTGTTCCCCACTAAGCTGGATACAAGTTGAATTTAAGTTATCTCAAATCTCACCCTGAATAAAGAAACACAAACAAGATTTCCCAAAGAATATTTTACCAGGGAGAAGATTCTTGTGAAGTGAAGGTCAGTGAATGTAATGGTCACAGTCTAACAGGGGAAAAATTTCCACTTGCAGTAAGGTTGTAAAATTAAATAGATCTTGACTATTTTTTCCTCTGCAGCCTACATGAAAAGAGCATGGATGTGTTCATAAAGTCTGCTATGGCATCCTAGATAGAGGAATTTCTTTAATCTCTTTCCCTGAATCAGATGCATCTTCATTAAACAATGTTCTTTTCTGAACATGTTGTTACTTTTCCAGTCATGATAGAAACAGAGGTTGTGCTGTTAAAGCTCTACTTTGTGTTTAACAAACTGTATAACCAGACCTGTTATTGTGTGTTCCTCTGTCTTTGAATCTATTCATGTGGAGGCATCCTTGAATTTAAAATTAGAGTAGGAGAGGCATCTTTTTTATTTAATAAAAGCTATCTTTTCCTTTGGCTTTTTTCACACCCTGTTTAAATAGGGTATTAATTCTCAATAAGGAATTCAACCACACTGATTAGACTGCAAAACCTAAGATAAGCCAGAGAACAGACTCAAAAAGTTCAGACTAAGTGGTGACCCAAGGAAGACATAGAATTGTAGTTTGATGTGATTATGTCACAAGCAACTGGAGAGGAAATGTTCAGAAGTACCATGCTACTACAAATCAAATTTCAAAACTGCTACCATTGTTTGCTATAAGTACTTATATTTGCTAAAAGCTTCCCAGACCATATTAATAACATTTGTGAAAGTTAAGCAGGAACAATGGCTCATTCCCTCTCCCATTTAAAAAAATAATACACACTAAGGAGGTTGTAGAAATATTTTCCTTGATTTTAGAGGAATGGAGAACCACTCCTGTTAAGATGGGCTGAGAGATTTGGAGCTACTTAAAGTTGGAGAAAAGAAGGTTCCTGGGAGATAATTTAGCATCCTCCAGTACCTGAAGGATGCTTACAAGAAGTCTGGAGAAGCTCTTTCTACAATAGTGTGTAGCGACAGGACGAGGGGGAAAGCTGAAAGCTTTAGGTGAGATATAAGGAAGAAATTCTTTACTGTGAGAGTGGTGAGGCTCTGGAACAGGTTGTGCAGAGAAGCTGTGGATGCCCCATCCCTGGAAGTGTCTGGGTTGGATGGGACTGTGAGCATTCTGGTCTAGTGAGAGATACTCATGGCAGCGTGGTTGAAACAAGGTGATCCTTAAGGTCCCTTCCAACCCAAGCTGTTCTAGGATTCAGTGATTTACAGCACAAGAAAGAATAGGAGACTCCAGGTTTCTATGCCCATTACTAAATGTTATTACAAAATTATTCATTAGCCTGCTTGAAATCCTAGAGAAAACCTTATGGCAAGAGAGGCTGGGAAGATTAAGGAAATTTCATTTAATTTTTGTAGTTAAAGAGAGTTGTTGAAAGATAAAGAGTATCCTAAGAGCTTAACTGTAACAGCTTTAGATTTACATCACAACATCATTTTCTCTCACACAATTTTCCCCTTGCTTTAAAAACAGATATAATGTTTTCTTAACTGATTTACCTGTAAGTTTAAAGTATTTTTAACACTTTCTCATGCAGTTAGGTCAGATTAAGAAATGTGAACTAGAGAAAAGAACTAAAATGTGGAAGGAGAATTGTGATGTTTAAATATTAAATAAAATTTTTTCTCTTAAAAAAAAAGAAAAAAAAAAAATGTTGGTTTTCCTTTTGTTCCAGATACCTATTCCAGTTAAATTAAAAAAAAAAAATCTTGGCTGTTGCTTCTTGATTTTGCTGTTTCTGATATACACCAAAGGAATAATTATGGTCTGTGCTTTTGAAAAACCTCTTTAATTCAGTATTCATTACACATAAAGGTTATTACAGTCACTCTTGGCTGATGGTGGTTGTAATGCAGCTGGGGTGATCTTGCAAACATACCTGTCAACCTCAAACTCCCAACAAAGTCAGCAAAACTACATAGACAGGATAATGCATTAAAACATAACCTTTTTCAAAGTCAAGTTAACAGGCAGATTCTAGAAACTGTTCTTGAATGTGTATGCATGTGATTGGCTGTTGCTAACAGAGATGTGTGTGCAGAAAGCTATTATGGATTTTTTTCCTCAAAATGAAAATACGGATAATGCAAAAGTTGCCTTCCTGGCAACTCAAAACCCTCTATTTCCATCTCTACTTCAATAAAATAAAATGTATTGTGCTTTAAAAATGTCCTGTTTGATCTAAATGGCAAGTAATAGTATTGAGTTTTATTGGTTATACTTTAAAATTAACCATTTCCTCAAAAATATTTCAGATTTTGTTACTCCCACAATTATTCAATCAACTATATTCACCCTAATTTAATAATGTTTGCATATAGGTTTTTTTGGTTCCTTTTAGTTCATAAAGTCTCATATGAAGGGTTTCACTCAGTCTTCCAAGTCTACCATATTCAATAGTAATAATTACAATAGAATTATTTTCTAAGGTACTGAAGGCAGGGAATGGTGGGGTTTTTTTCTTTCTTGTTAGCGTGATTTTCTGTGTGAAACAGCAGAAAGCTTTTCTGAAAGCCTCCTAGTTTTTGACCTGTCTTGAATCTGTCTCACTTGGCTACAGATGGCCTATCAAATCCATCAAGTCCTGATTGGAATAGATTACTAAATTGTTGGAGCACTGGGATTAGACCCATCTGTCTGCAGGAAGCTCTGTAATCATGATGAGAGGTTATTGTTGCCTGGGAGATGAAAAGCAGCAAACCATGCTGCACTAAAGGATCAACCAAATCTTTCCATAAAGTAAAGGAGATGGAAAAGCAATCCTATTATGCTGAATCCTGTGAACACCAGCAGGGTGCTGTAAATATTCCTGAAATACTGCTTCAATGGACATACATCTTTTTAGGATGTTGTTCTGTGAGAAAGAGAGGTTTAAATACAAGCCAAATTTTTCCCTTTCATTGTAAGAGGATGTCATCACAGTTTAAGAGAGCTGGAAACTTTGGTTTCCAGGCTGAATGCCTGCTTGATTGCTAGTAGTCTCAAAGTTGAGCAGCTGAACTAGGATGAAAGCAAAGGTTAGACCTGTCCTACCTGCCAAATTCAAGGGTAACTAGGCTGTAGAGATATTTGTGAATTGACCGTACTTAAGTAATTTCCTAATTCAAAATTTTCTGATTTCTTAAGTTAGATCTCTGAAAATACCAAAAATATAATTGCAGGTAATGCTGAAAGTCTCCTGACTTCATTCTGCTGCATTTTTAGAGTTTCCATCATGTTTCAGTTGTTGTCTGAAACAAACCAAAGTTCTTTGAAAGGTTTTCACTGAAAAACTTTGGATGTCTTGTCCCAAGACTTTCAAACCAAGGAGGTAAGAAAATATCTTCAAAAGTCTGCATGAAACATGAGAAACTCTAGTTCAAGTTTCTGCTGTGCCTTCTTCACCAGGGAGCTCAGGAAGGAGAAGTCATGCCCTTGCACTCACCAGAAGGCACTCAGAGCAAGGGCCCATTCTGGGGCAAAGCCTCCAGAGTGGGTAAGATTTCAGAATGGGGTGCCAAGAGCATTCACTTGTTTCCTCTCCCTCGCTCTCTGCTTCAACAATCCCACCAGCCAGAGAGCTCTGGTGACCCTCCAACAAAACCTCTTATGTGATTATGATACTTTAATTCTCTCACACAGTTAATTTAACAGTTCAGGAAGAAAAGAGGAAAAAAAAGTGGTTTGGGTTTTTTTTACTTTTAGTTTAGTTAAGCTTTGTTTCTTAATTTAGGGAATACTTTTTCCCCAAGAGATAATGGTTATCTTACCACTCTTTACAGCAGTACAAGAATCTAATATTTATATAGGAAATTACTATATTTATACTTTAAAAATAAAGTTTCTATACACTCAAGTAAAACTATTTGATTTTATGAGTAACAGTATATGTGTGTGTTATAAATATTTATATTGTATATAAATATTATACATATTTATTGTTGTATATAAATATTGTTTTTTAAGGTAAAGAATAAGGTATATGAAGAGTTTTGGGTTGTTGTTTTTTTTTTAATAGGCTAAAAGCAAAAGAGCTTTATAAATTTGCCTTTGAGAATACTTCAATGAAGACTGATTTTATGCCACTGCTTAGGGCAAATTGCCTCCATAAATTCTAATGCTGAGTTCTAAGAGAACGCAAAAAAGAAAGGAAAAAAAAGATACACTTAGCCTGTTTGTTAAAGTTTTACATATTCCCTCAAACTTCTCTCCCAAAATTCGAGGTTAAGATCACATCTGCTATTATTATTATTAATATTTTATCCTTTCCACCAGTTAGCTCTTTTTTTGAATGTAGCTAAAATTTCATGGTTTTATTTTTACACATTCATGTTTGATATTTGTAGATTCAAAATATAAAGTGTATCAAACCCATGTTTTAAGCTTTTAATTTTTTTTTTAAATTTTAAATTAGAAAAATATTTCCCCATTTAGGAGTGAGGGATACACAGGGTAAAGAATAACCAATGAATCATCATTAATGCTTTAGGCAAGATTGTATTGAGGTGTTGACGTAAGCTGTATGAAAACAATACTTTAATTGTGTCTCTTTTATAATAGAACATGAGTATAAGTTCTTTTTACTGGTGGAAAAATTTGTAAGACCCACAGAGAAAAGAATATTGTCAAATAGCATGGGCTGCCAAGGAAAATGTTACAAACTTTTTAAACAAAGCAGTTTTATTCTTCTGTCTGAATGGGCCTTCCCTCTGTAGTCCAGTCACCTCTCCTGCAGAATGCATGTAGGATGGTCAGGAGGAGCCTGAAAACTAAGGTTTTGGTGTGAAATTTGGAATTTTCTGAATTAGGAAATTTAGAAATACTGAAAGCTTCCTTCTTTTAGTAAAAAAGCTTTGCACTTTGGAAGTGAGAGGATGGACCAAGAGGAAGGTAGGGATAATTCTTGAAACACACAAAAAGGCTGAAGCAGAAGAAAAATTAGAAAGATCTAGTAGTTAAACATCCCATTCCCTCAAGTTTTCCAAGTGATTGCAGGCCAAGTTTCCAAACAAGAATTACTGTCACTGGAATTCAGAATCTGCAAGTAATACTTTTGCTTCTTCACCTAGAGCACAGGAACAATATACATTGTCTTCACTGAAGACAGTAAAAACTTTTATGTGTTTATATGCAATATAAATTGGGACATAAATATTAGGGTTTTCTGACAGTAACCTCAGGGCAGGGTCCTGAAGCTGCTGTCTCCATCCTGTGCTCAGATCCTACTGCTCCAGTCCACACATCTCACAGGCTCTCTGTCAGCTCTGTGAAAATGGCTGTGGACTTCTGCTCCTCAGTCACTTCAGACATTGTGTTCCATGGTGCTGAAACTTAGAGATGAGCAAGAATTTCACTGCTTTCTGACTCTTCAGAGTCCCATGTGAAAAGCACAGAGACAGAGCATCAACAGGCTAACCAGTGCACAGACCTCCAGCAAGCTTAGCTTCTCCTTAACTAACCAGGCTACAAGGATGGTCAAACACACACTCTGTCACTTCGGGTTCTTGTGTTCCCCACAGCAGCCAGGCAAGCAGAATACAAAAAATATAGATTTTCTCAAGTTAATAAAATCTCTGTATTTACTTCGAGGCTTGCTTGACATTGAAAAGAAAACAAACAAACAAAAAAAACCCACATATAAGAGAGCAAGTGGGAAAAAAGAAAAAGGGATATAAGGTGGTAGCTAAGAGTCTATTCTTGGTTATCCCTGGATGAGTTGCTCAAAGTAATGGATTAATCAGCATCCTTCCCTCCACTACTCCTTTTAATGATGCGGGACATGGTACAGGTCCTTCCTCATCCTATGAAAGCTGCAAAGGTACTTAGAGATCCCTCTTACCAAACTTACAAATGATATTTTACAAATTTGCTCCCATTATCTGGTTTAAGTGGATTTTCTCTTACTACTATGTCTGTTCTAGCACACCTCTCCTATATCCTTGGAAAAAGCCAACCAAGATAAGGAACAGAATTTTTATATTTTAATTTCTAGTTGGTGATGTAACAAATAATGATGTGGTTTTGCTTGCAGATTTCAAATTCTCAAATATTGAAACTGATAGCCAAAACTGTGAGCATATAGTCCTTCTACATTGTGAAAGATTTCCACCTTATAATAACAGGATATATTTATGTGCAGGCATTATTTTCCCTACTTCTTTCAGCTAAAAAAATTTTTATTTTTTACATAGTTTCCTAATATGACATAGTGGATACCCTATATAACCACCTTACAAATAGTATTCTACAAGTGTTTGTGATAAGAAGAAAAATGGAAACAAAATGTCTCATCCTAAATGTTTTGCAGAAATCCTTAAATAATTCTTTATGTCTGTGAAAAATCAATTATTGGTATATCCTTTTCTCCTACGCCTACTTCTCTCACAATCTAATAATGTGTATTGTACTTTATCTACTGTGTGTACTTTTCATTTTGGTCAGAGTCTTTAATGCTCCACCTTTTACATAAAATGCCACAACCATACTGCAGTAGGTTAGAATTGATTGACAAGTTCATGTAATTGTGGCTTCAGTAGTGGAGTACGTTTTACAGTTGCAAAAAATGCACAACCTTGAAAATAAAGAAGTTGTGCCCTTTCTCTGGGATAAAAGGATCACATCGGTTCGTTTCCTTGGCAGAATGAAATAAAAGGCTTCCCTTAACAAAGAACACTTCCCAAAAGGCTGCTGGAGGAAGCCTCTTTAACTAGATAACGCTGCAACAATGAGAAAATCAAACAAGGTGAAAGAATTATAGGGAATGTTTCCCTTTGAACCTCATTCTATATTGAGTCATGTGGAAAAGATAAAATATAAGAAAGAAGTAACTGTATTTGTGCCAATGTTTAGAAAAATTAAGGTTTTTGTGAAAAGAGTAAGTTGGTAAACAGGAAAGACATGTTGGATCCACTGGATTAAATATTCTGCACCTTGGCCTCTGTTATTTCAGTTCCAATACGTTTCATGGACAGTAACTTTTAAATGTAATCTTGATTCTCTTACTCTGGATTAGTGGCAAATTCAGTCTTATTCAAATGCCTTAAGGCTGTGAGGGGTCATAAAGAGAAGAAAGAGATGAGGTAAGTTCAGGTTTCCACGGCAGGGGAGGAGCTGTGGTTTAAACACCTCATTCAGTGCTGACACAGCTGTGTGCAGTAGCAGGCTGCTCTTCCTCTTACGTGCTGGGCATTTCTGGCAGGCAGAGATGTTCCAGCTCAGAGTGTGAGCGTGTGAGGGCAGCCAGGCACCATGAATAGACACACACCCTGGCTTATCAGGAATAACAGAACACATTCACACCCTACAAGGGTTGCACTCATGGACTCTGCAAGGAAAAGCATCTGGGAATGTGGAAATAAGCACATTCCCTGTCTACAAACAGGTGAGGGAACAGTTCTTACTACCCCACCAGTACTGGCACCCTCTACTGTTTCTTCTCAGTCACTTATAAAGCATCTCTGCCTTCCTTCTCTTTGGAAACTTCTATTACTGAGAAGAATTGTTCCTTATGCGTAGGAAATTGCTGCATCCTTTTACCTAAGAGCAAATTTCAATCCAATAGTCAGATTAATGGCAATAAAAATTACAGAAATCATATTTGTGGGAATAGAGTGGCGGTTACATACCAGGTATATCTGGTTTTGTCCTAGATTTAATATTTGATCAGAGACACATCACAATTCTCTAGATATAGGTGTTTTCAGAGCTTTCAGGCAGAGCAAACACTGTTTCAGGTGGATCTGCTACACATGTCCCAGGCAGAACTTCTGGGGCTCAGCCCACTGTCAGTGCAACAGGGATTCACCACGTATCCCACCATCCTCCCTACCTGGCTGTGCTTGGCTCTCCTTCACACATGTCAGCGCTTCCCCAGTGCACCTCTAACACAACAAAACCATGTGCTGACCAAGAGGGCCCTCTGTAGTGTACAAGTCCTGGCTCTTGTCTCCAAAGGAATAAACCTCTATGGACAAACTGAATCAGCATCCGTATGGACATGAACACATGAAATATGGACAAACTGAAACAACTGCTGGACCAGCAACTAAAATGGAATACAGTTTCCTTACAAAGTTCCATTACATACATTTATTTTAATGTGAGATTTTCAGTGAGTGTTTTCCTTAAATAACATCATTATTTTATAATCACTTAAATGAAATATATACCTGTAAATGAGTAGTTTTTTGAAATGGTTTAAAAAGCATTTAACCTTTTAGCTTTTCTATAGAGTCATCACTATATCAGGTAGGAGAAACTGTATGCGTAGAATGCGTGGTGTGCTTTCAGCTTTCAGGCTGAGTGGAATAGAAGTTTGTGACATGTAAAGAAAAAAATATGGAGCAAAAAATAATTTACTAACAAGCTTGGGGGGAAAAAAAAAGACCAGATAACAGGCCACCAAATACTAATTTTTTAACCGTATTTACATTGGACTAATTTAAAGTAACTCCTCTGCATCCAGTATTTCAAAATGCATTACACTTTGATTTATTAAAACACTCAGTAAATAAAAAATGTGGTTCAATTGATTAGTAAAAGTGCATTCATTAATATTTAAAAATGTTACATTTCCCATGCAAGATTCCTCTCCAACAGGCTTACTCAAGCTGAACAAATGTGATTTTACTAATCCACAGGTCCATATGCAACTAACACAATAACTGTCTTAATGTATTTAGTTTAAATGTCAAATCCAGTCTCATTTAAAAATGCTAGCTTCCAAACAATGCATCCTGACCATCAAGATGTTCTTATTGTGAAGATGATTTCTTCTTCCAAACATTCATTAGGAAAACAGGTAAAAAGGAAAATAGATCAGTCCTTGAGAAGCTAAATCACTGTTTACATACCAGGAGCTTTATTGCATATGTGGTTATTGTAGTCGTGTCAGCACTTTTTTAAGACACAACAAAACAAATAAATATAATCTTAGTAGAATCATGCTCATAAATCAATCATAAAATCAATAGATTCAGGTCCCACACTCACACCTGTGATTCTAACCATATGATTTTAATCTTATGACTCAATGATGAAATTAAGGCATACTTTTAGTGACATCTTGGAAAACAAAAATGGGGGAGAATTTTTTCTCTAAAATTTGGATTGTTACAATCCTGTCTTTTGCATCTATCTTCGTTTCTACAAGAGACCATTTAAGCTTACATTCTGAAGTCTGTCTAATCATTGCAATTAAAAGTTGGAATAAGTTATGAGCAATAAAAAAAGTGAATAATATCCAGTCTGAAAGTAGAACTAATTATAAAGCTGTTGCTTGATTAAGGTGTTTATACTGAAAAGTATTAAAGGGATTAGTCCAAAGCTTTACATCCTGCAGCATAGAATTAATATGCAGGATTTAGACACTCAAATTAATTCAGGTGCACCAAACAATTATATGGAAAAGGAATACTCGACCCAGCTAATGGCCACACTAGTCCACCAAGCTAATTTATATTCATGTACTTATTGACCTCTCTGCATGCTCACAAAAGGACAGTTCTAATGCTAATGTGTGCTTCCAAGGCTGTCTCCATCTATTGAATCTAATCACAGCCAGCTTCAGTGAGAAGACAACAATGTACCTCATGGTTAACATTTTGCACCAATGAAATGTTTCCTGAAGGACAGATGTGACTCTCTTTGGTCTCTGTGTACACAGTGGTCTAAATTATGATCTTGGATGCAACAATGAATCACTAACAGTGGGAGAAGCATCAGAATACACATTTGAGAGAAGGACTTATAACAGAGTATGCACACATAATAAAAAAATCAAGCAAACAAACAAAACCACACACACAAGAACAAACAAAACAAGAAAAACCCAAACAAACAAAACCCACAAATACCCAAACATGCAA
Organism: Gymnorhina tibicen; assembly: GCA_013399875.1. Lineage (NCBI taxonomy): Eukaryota > Metazoa > Chordata > Aves > Passeriformes > Artamidae > Gymnorhina > Gymnorhina tibicen. The sequence goes on along the minus strand of VXAZ01004545.1, from coordinate 134,085 downwards.
ACAAAAACCAACAAACAAACAAAATGTCCAAATCAAACCAAATCAAACCAAACAAACAAATGAAAAACCAAAAAACAACCTGCCTAGCAAGAAAAATCTGCAAAAAACCAAAACCCAGGATACACTGGACAGTACAGGCAACAGTGTATGGGGGGCTGCAAACAGGAGAAAAAAGAGGAGAAGGAGGTGTAAGAAATATATCTCTAGTAAGCAACTCCTACCTACACACACCAAAGCAAATTAAAGCATTAAAATGAAGTAATATATGGTGCAAGGATACACTTAATAACACAGCCTTTTTCAAAAGCTGCGTCATAAATAAGATCAGGCTGCTTTAATAACAACTGTCAAATGGGTGTGTGACCTTGTGGAAAGATGTTTGCTGAACTCATAAGCAGATAAAGAACAAGAGTTGATTTCAGGAAGAACTTCCAAAGCCTGTTTACAGGACTCAGATCCTCAGCAATCACAAACAGGCTTTAGCAAGCAAACAGAAAAACAAACAAAACCATTTAAGACTTTCAAAAGGCAAAGACAACACTGGAAGAGACAAATAAAAATCCTACATCCACTTTACAGCTAAGGCCTAAGAGAATGAAGAAAACTTTTAAGGTACAGAAGCAATAAATTGCAGACAAAACTATTGATTCTGTTTGGAGGGGTCAGCTAGAGATGATCCTAGTGCTGTGTGAGAGCAACGCTGACAATGCTCTGGTGAGAAGAGACCAGAAGAAGCCCTCCATTGATTGCATCGGAATCTGGACGTGTCCATAGCAACGACACTAAGCAAGAGTGGCACCCCTAAGTTCAGAAAGTAAGGAAATGGTGAGAGTAACAAGAAAAATGGTGAGAGTAACAAGAAAAATCCTGCCTCCTGCTCTGCCTAGCATTGACTATGTTCCCTCTTTACCTCATGTATGGCAGCTTAGCAATGGAAAGAGAAACAAGCGTCCATAGGCCTCAAAACCTTTTGACTGATAAACTTTTTTTTTTTTAATCTTGACACTGTACTTAACCACCTTATGGCCCTGCAATAAAATTTTGTAATTCTCAACAGCACAAAAGTATTTAAGTTTTAGTATTCCTCATTCTGTTCAGTGATGAAAAATGACTGGTTATCACCTCTTTGCTTGAAAGCTTTGAGTCTTCAGGTCCAAGGTTTGAGATGCCAAATCATGAGACATCTGAGCCTTTATTGCTCTAGTATGTACTTTTCTGAGAGATTTCTTACCCCTGGACAGCATCCTCAAGCTTCTCTCCAGATGACTGCCCCTTCTGTAATTCTTCTCCTTCTTAAAAAAAGAGGAATTATGGCAAAATTAGGGGTTAAACCATTTATTTTAAAGTTGTCAGAAATAACCTCACTTTTTAGATCACTTGTGCAGTAGTGAATTTTTTGCTCTTTACAGTTCTGTTTTCTATTATGTTTGTGCTCATTTGGATTCCTAGTTACCACCAAAGTGTAGTCAAAACACTTTGGACTAAGACATTATTTTCATGGCAAATCCAGCTTGCTTTGCTTATGGTAGTCCTCTGAATCTCTATTTTTCCTGTCCCACACCAAGTCACCAATACGGTTTTTTCGCTTGTTTTTTTTCTTTTATCAGCAACTTGGCTCCTCACTCTCTGCAAGATTTGGCTTCCCTGCCTCCCATCAGCAATACCTTGAAGTCCCTGAAAATAGTGGTAACATTATATAGTTCTCATAGTAACCCTCCCAGTCCTCTGGATTACTGTGCTGCATTCAGCCTTGTCTATTTAATTCAAAACTGCTGAATATATCACATTCTGCACAGAGCAAAATAAAGCAAATGCTAAAGGTGGCAACCTTCAGATTATCTTCCATTTACTGACTCATGTTGCTAGCAGATATAGGACAAGCATTATATGAAATTCCCTTTGGGAGGCTTCTTTCAATTACCTTTTGCATTTCCAGAGAGTATGAGCTCAGAGCTTTTAATTGTTCTACTCTTCTGCCTAGGATACTTTTTTAAATTACTTTTCATTCCCGATACCATGCAACCAAAAAACTGTTTCTTTTCCCTGTTTAAGCATTCAAAGAAAAGTGTTAAAAGGCAAGGTCACAGAGCACACCTATCAAAAGCACCCAGTTATCTCTTGCCCAGACTGAAAGCTCAAGAGATTTTATTTATAGCCAAAGTGCTCTTGGTAGCAAACACACATCTGTCACTCCAGCAAGTTTCATAGAAGGAGAGGTAGAGGGAGCTGGGTTTTCTTACACTGGAGAAGTCTATCTAATCAGTCTTCAACTACCTACAGGGGAATCTACAGAAGACAGAGCCAGAGTGTTCTCAGTCATGCACAGAAAAATAATCAGAGGCAATGGTGTCAATCTGCAGCAGCAGGAGAAAGTATCAAACCAAATAAAAGAAAAAAGTGGCTTTTTTCCCATGACAGAGAAGCAAAGAATAAGCACCGAAACAGGTTGTTGGGGGAAAGTGTAGAAATACTCAAATTCCTCCGGACATAACCCTGAGCAACCTGGTCTAACCTTGAAGCAGGATTTTGGATCAGTAGACCTCTAGAGACAATTTTTAACTTAAATTATCCTATAATAATCTAATTATCCTTTTTCCACATCCAAGATCTTCCGTGATGAGATCATTATGTAAGTATAGAGCTGTTAGAAGGGACCTCAAAAGTCTTCTAGTCTCTATTTCCATCACAATCCAGGACCTGTTTTAAGTTTTCACTTCAGATATTTGTCAGATCTACCCCTAAAGGTAAAGGGGGGAAATCTTTCCCCATATTCATGTTTTCCATCCATAGAGTCACACAACCATTCCAGCTACAGTCCTCCACTAGTTTTATGGTTAACTTTTTTTCCTGAAATATGATTCCTATCCCTTTTCTGCAATTTATTATTGTATTGTCTAGCTAGAAAGGCAGAATCAGAATTTTGAGGAAGGAAACTGCCTTTGTGCAATCACAGACCCAGGTCTACACAGGAATGTATAGAACTGTATTAATAAGAATAAAAATCCCAAATCTACCATCGATTCCTTTTACAAATAATAAAAAAGACCACTGAATATTGACCAAGATTCCCATTAAAAATATGTCTATTGCACTTTTTGCAGGTTTTCTCTGGGCACCGCCGCTTAAAAGTTATTTTCTTGGAATCCTTTTTGACATAGATGTGATAACTCTTGAAACAAACACATAGCAGAGGATTCATCATTTTCTCACTTAGATAGGACACTTTTAGACACTTAATTCTGCACACTTCAGTCCATGGGAATTGGCTGATGTATTTGCCAAGCCACTTTCCATGATATTCAGAAAATCATGACAAAGTCCCAGCTGACTGCAAAAAAGGGAAATATTGCACCCATTTTTACAAAGGGTACAAAAGAGGACCCTGGAAATTACCAACCTGCCAACCTTACCTCTTGTGTCTGCAAAGATCATGGAACAGAGACTCCTATGGATGGCACATGGAGGACAGGGAGGTAATTCAAGGCATCCAGCAGGGTTAGAGTAGGTTGCTTAAATTCAAAAACAAGTACTACAAGGAAAAAATCTAAGGTATGTCAGATGATTTTTGGAAGTACTTTCCTCACTTAATTGGTATACAATTAATCTTGTCCTGAAGAGACTGCTTCTTTCTCAGTGGACATAGGAACCTTCCCCATCAAGTATACTACATTAGTATGGTTCAGTGATATGGAATACCCGGGTGCCCCGCTCTGCTAAAGGTTAAAGAAAGCAAAAGTATCTGCTAGATCTATAATGCAGATTTGAGCAAAGTCAATAAAAAATACCCTCCTTCCTCAAATTATGCTGTCCAAGAACTCAAAAAAAATGTTTAGATGATAAATTGCTTCAAGAATCCAAACAGTATTGACACAGAGTCAGGTACAGTTCTCACCTCAAGGAATTTTCATTTTGAGCCTCAAACAGTAACTGTACTTTACAGATTCAACAAGGGTCTGGTAAAAATGAGTGTGGCTTCTTTTGACAGCAGAGTCCTTGCAGAAACCAGATACAGCTGAGTTGCCTGATCAGGAAGAAAAGAGAGTTTGGGGATTTGATTCACAGGTAGGAATTTGATATCAAATTTTTTTTTTGTGTGTGGCTATTATTGAACACACTCAGGCAATCTTAAAATGATCTTGAAATATCTACAAACCAGGACGCTTTGTTCTGGTGATACAAGTTCTGGTGATACTGAAGTATAGTGTGTTGTGACAAATCCTGGCAGGGAGTCAGAGATTACAGAACTGGCACTGGTGTCCCAGCCTTGTTTCTTTCTATCAATGAAACAAAAGGATTCAGTAAACACCCAGATTCCCCAGCACAAACCTGAAAATCATGGAAGAGCCATATTCCCAGGAAATATCTAAAATTCATCCACTTAACTGAGAGCTGGAAATTGTGCATGCCTGACAGATGGGACTATTGAGTCTGAGACTGGTGTTAGCTCCACCAACACACTCTGAGTAGGGAAACACCATCCCCACCCTCAACCCTTTCTGCCCAGCCAGAAATTGCTTACCTCATCTCTTAATTATTTGGGATAAATTTACCAGGGAACTCCTGGATGTGCCTTTTCAAGGTCAGAGTACCAGACCACGTAGCTTTGGAAAATGCAGAAGAAAAGAGTTTTTACTTAGCTACTCCTAGAAAATGGTATTTCATCTGAAGAAAACATCTTGTATATTTTCAGCTATATGGGCAGCCTAGGCTTTTTCATTTATTGTCTCTTTCTTTCCATCCCATCTACTTCTTTTATTTATTTGTATGTACACATATATGCATATAGATAGAATTCTCTTATTCCATAATGTACTTTTGTCAGTAGGACTAGTCAAACACTTACAACGACAAAATAATTCTTGCTAAACTGAATTCTACGGGATTAATATACTGATATTACTACGTTTACACTTTACAAATTGGTCAAAAAGTGTGGGCAGGGATGCAGCACTAAGTAAATGCTCATTCCAGCAACAAGTTTCTTTTGAGTCACAGCAAGCAACTGTGACTCAAAAGAAACCACACCCTGGATTTTTTTTTATTGAAATCTCATTTTTCACCCTCATTCTTTCTGTCCCATTTCTGTCAAGGCAGAACAGAAGGCTAATGTAAGGAGAAGTCAAGGTTAAGTACTAAACTGTAGGTCTTCCCAGCTTATCTCCATAAGGGTTCTGTGCTCTCTGGAACTCTCACCGTTTCCAGCTAGCAAAACTCATCATGTAAGTGACATGTGGGTCTAGCTTTCAATTACTCACAGCTTAGCTGTGTATTAGCTCCTAGAAAGTGCCCTATAATTTGACCATATATTCCAAATTTTCAACTGAATGTTGAGTACATCACCAAATTTTATCCTTTCCAGAAGAAACAGATAAAGAATATATACTGAATACATTTTGCAAAAATGTACTTTTCCCAAACATTCCACTGACTAGGTCTTCTGGATATAGAAAATTGGATCCAATATTTCTGAGGGGAAAAAGTCCTAAGCCTCCCACTAATTTTAGAGCAGTATGGATTCTATTCCTGCCTTTATGGAGATCAAAACCACCAAACACAAGCTCCTGGAGAAAAGTACAAAAAAAAAGCTTACTAAGTTGATAGGATAAGGTGCTGCTAGAATGCACAATTTTCTTTTAAAAATACTTTTAAATCCCCTTTAAATCCCTCTCTTTTATTCTCTTCTCTCAATTTTGTTATAACTGCTTGACATAATAAACAGATTAAAAAATTCCTTACAAGGTCACACCTATTATCTATAATGCACAGTAAGCCTTCTCTGAAAATGGTTAACAGGGACCACCTAAGGAGAAGTCTAAGAAACAGAATTATTACAAAACAAAACTTTTCCAAAACCCCTTCCAGTCTCCATGATTTTAACTGCAGGACCTCCTGAGCCAAATGTCTCATCTCTGTGTTTAACCAAGCACACTCAATTTTTCCCAATTCATTGTTCAATTGCTTTGAACATCTTCAGGCAATCGTTATAATCTTTGTAATCTCCAGGCATTCATGTGCTCTGTGGAAAGAACTTTACACATTTACTGAAAAACAATTTCCTCTTTATTTTGAAAATACTGTCTTATTATTTCATTTGATGCTCCCTTGTTTTCATACCGTGAGAAGAAACAGTAATTCTTCATTCACTTTTTCCACACCACTCATGAGTGGATATTATGTTGTAATCTCCTTCATTGTCACTCACTCCCGGGGCAGAGATTTTTCTAAGCTCAGGAGTCACAGTTCTCATGGGGAAACCATTTCATGCCTTTGCTGATGCAACAAATAATTACTGAGCAGCACTCAAAATCCATGACAGACACTTCCTCTTATTTTGGTCTATTTCACTAGAACCTTTCCCACCTGTCACACTCTTCACAAATAATATAAATTAATTGGAAACAATTTTTAAAACACTTGCCTTTTTATTTTGCAAATGCAAACAAAGCACCTAGTGAACTGTAAAAGAGAAGTGGTATGTGGCTCATCAGGTTTTTACCTAGTCAGTCCTTTTCGTAGACTGAGTCACCACCATCACTTGAGGTAACAAAGCTGACTTAAAGGCATAGATTTCATCCTAGACTTTCTATAAAATTAATAAAGTAATAAAGGGAGCCAATTTATTTTCAAGGACATTTCACATTTTTCTGTCCCATAGGTAAATGAAAACCACTTGTGTCTATTATTGATTAAGAAATAGCTGATCATTATACTAATGATTTTTTTCATGTCACTGTTGAATCAGAATTACTTTAAATAGGCCCATAAGGGACACCTATGATAAAAAATCTGAGATCATAACATGTTAACACACACAGAAAAAAACGTGGGTGCTTAAACATGAGCCTTTAAAATTAATTCTGCAAGCACTCAGACCAGGGCAAAATAAATCACTATTGTTTTAATTTTTACTAAATTATTCTAGGCAGTATGAAACAGAAACTTGATATTTACATTTGATTTTCTTTTCAAAGGGCATGAATAGCACTGTCTAGACTTACTATACTTTGATTCATAGTTGCTATAGCAACATGTGTAATTTATTAATCTTTGTATGTGAAATATTTCAAAAGGACAGATTACCTTTGTGTTAAAAATGCAGTTAGTTTTAAATATTTCCCTGTGATGAAGTAGACTGCTTATAAAACAGAAAATGTAGTCAGAAAAATTAGGTCTCCTTAAATGTCTAGTAGGTGCCCCAAAACTGAATGCTAATCTGAAGCTAAAGATAAATTAATAGAAGAAATTTATGAACTTCTATATAATATTTTAAATGGTTAAGTATCTTGACTTTATGGGGATGTTTTGCCTAAAATGTTTCTGTTCCACTCTCATAAGTAACATAAACCTGCACAAGGCAATGGGGTGCAAGAATGACCCAAGAAGAACACGTAGCTATGCAACATTAATAGAAGAGACCACACCTGTGTGCACTGAAGAGGAAAAAGTCTCTGTACATGAGGTTGCACCACTGAAATACTTCGGCTGTCTGTGGAAGAAAAAGGGGTTTCTTAAATAATGATGGTAGACTTCCGGAAGTTAAGACATATTTGCGGTATCCTATGAGGTCGCTGTTAAAATCTGCCTGCATATTTTGTCTCTAGACACTGTCTTTCCTTTTGCAGATATCCAAAGTTCTACAGAGAGCACAGTGTCCCAGTGTTTTAATAACAGACCAAGTCAGCAGGAGACCTTCAAGGATATCAGTACTGTTTGAGACCTCTGCACTGAAAAGCGAGACACCGGGGAAATCGTCAAAAACGTACATTCTAGTACATAAATAATTATTGTCTATAAAGGTCATTGACAACTAAAGAAAGACAATTCTATATTAAGTCGCTTCCAAGAATCACAGAAAAATAAATAGAAAAAAAAGTAAAATAAAAAAATCGGGGCACTTTGCATACAGTTTTGGACACACTGTAAGCTAACATTTGTTTGGAATATTGGTAGGTTTCTTTTATTAGGAAATTTTTTGGCTGTGAATAACAAAGAAACCTGATAGGGTATCCAAGTCAAATTTGACTACAGTTATAAATTTGGTTCCTACTCAGTAACTTAGGAAATTAAAACCACTAAATCTGGGATTTCTCTGCTGGGACTTAATCTGGTCCAATATGCAAGTTGAGGATTTATGAAGGCTTTTCTGAAAGAAATAGGGAAATGTCAGGTACAACATCTTGCTAGAGTTGCACTAAATCTACTAACTTTGCCTAGAGAATAAAATGTTGCAGTTATCTCATTTACAATGTTATTGTATATGATTCATGACCATGGCATCAAATCTCAAGCCACGGTTGGTATTTTTATAAAAAATGTACATCTATGAATTTTTTTTTTCTCATTCAAGAAACGTATCTAAAAAGCTATTTATATTTCAACTTTATGGAAGATAGAACACGTGAGGAGACAAGAGATGGTGTGAAAATGAACAGTATCTTCAGATGTCAGTTAATATCTGCAATTAGGCTAATGTTTCTCTCTTCTAATATTAAGCAGTATGAAGCATGAAATACATTCACTAAGTCTAAAAATATATAGATTGCAAAAATATATAGACTGAGAGATTCTGATAGAGGCAAGCGTAAAAGGAGAAGATTGTGCAAAGTGGAACACAACACTCTGAGAACACTCTGCAAACCACTCCCACAACCTGTTTTCTTTAGCAAATAAATTGGTTTACAAATTTATTAAATGTCTACAAATTGAAAAAAGAAGGTTTTGTCTGACCCACAAAATATTGTGACATTCCCTCCTTTTTTTTTTTTTTTTGGCAAGTTTCAAAATCTTGAAACACTGGAGGTAATTGTTAATTTTAAATTATACTTCCTTGCCATTTTTTTGCCCTCTTGATTTACCAGTTTTGTGCTTATATTTCATTCTAAGTCAACCCCAAATGACATGCAGTACCACAGGGAATCAGATCTGATTCTGTAGATGTGATACTGTTTCCATGCCTCTCCCAAGCATAGAGAGAGAGCATGTTCATCTGCTGGTGTATTTCTATTCTCCTTACTGAGCACTTTCATGCATGCAGAAAGACATGCTAATATATATTAAGAATGGCTGGTCATTTTCCATTTTGTTATTAAAAGACAAATACATGCAGTGATGCAGCCCAGAGGGTAGTGAGGCACTGGAACCAATTACCCATAGAAATTGTTGATGCTCCATCCCTGAAGGTGTTCAAGACCAGGTTGGATGGGGTTTTGACCAGCCTGGTCTCTTGGGAGGTCTCCCTGCCCATGGCATGGGGCTTGGAACCACATGGTCATTAAGGCTCCCTCTGACCTGAACCAGCCTTCGATTTGCTGACTCTGTGATCTTGCTATTCTCTTCTCAGCAATACAGTTTTTCCTTTGCAGTCAGGAAAGCTTTGACCTTAATCTTCCTTGGAACCAACATCTATTTATCTGAGAGGTGAGAGCCATAATTATCTTTGCATGTATCATAAAATGATGCACTGGTTTTGGCTGGTGGAAAGTTAATTTTCATCACAGTATCTTGTACAGGGCTATGGTTTGTATTTGTGCTGGAAACAGTGTTGATAACACAGGGACATTCTCATTACTGCTGAGCAGGGCTTACACAGAACCAAGGCCTTTTCTGCTCCTCAGCCCACCCCACCAGCAGCCAGGCTGGGGGTGCACAAGGAGTTGAGAGAGGACACACCTGGGAGGGGACAGCTGACCCCAACTGACTCAAGGGGTTATTCCAGACCAGACAGGTCATGTTCAGCATATAAAACTGTGGGAAGAAAAAGAAAGGAGGGGATGGTCAGAGTGATGGTGTTTGTCTTCCCGAGAAAGCATTATACACGATGGAGCCCAGCTTTCCTGGAGGTGGCTGAACACCTACCTGCCCATGGGAAGAGGTGAATGAATTCCTGGTTTTCATTCACCTTTTTGCACAACTTTTTCATTACTTATTGAACTGTCTTTATCTTAAGCCACAAGCTTTTTCACTTCTTATTCTCTCCTCCATCCAACTATGGGGAAGTGAGGAAGTGGCTGAGTATGGCTTAGTTGCTGGCGTGGAAAAAGAAATGCTTATGATAGATATCAGAACAATAAGAGAAGTGATCTTCAGTCACTTAAGTGACAATCCCCGAAGTCTGTAGTATATGCAACGTCTCCAATGCATGTCTCTATACGAGAATAAAGCAGTTTAGGACACACAGCCTCTGTTAAAAAACGTGATTGAGAGTGATAGCATGCAAGGATTTAGGTATTATTTTCTGAGACATCATTTGTCTTAATACTTCATGCACAGTGACTAGAGGTTGATGACAGATCTGTGACAGAATCTCTCCATGCACAGGTTCATGTTTAGTTTTGTCTGGTCCTGATCAAGACCTGTAAGCAGAAATCAGACAAACTTGAGCATGAGTCCAATATCCATGTTCATGTTTGTCACAGGCCAATATTCTCTATTGGTCAGCCTATTTTCATCAGCAGTAGAAGACAAATTTATTGATTAACATCTGACTGAAGACAAACACAAGTAAGATGGAGATGGTGTTGGTAGACAAAGACAAAACTGAAACCACCTTAGACATGGAAAAGTTCCTGGCTGTCCTAGATTTCCTTTCACTGATGAACTACATCCAACTCAAAACACAGAAATGGTCTTAGATTCATTCTAAACACAGGACTTATTCTTAGTAGTATGAGATTCATGATACCTGTGATAATCTACAAAATTCAGCTCTTCCTGATTCTATAGATCACTGAACTCAAGACTGCTTGTCATATTTTTGGAATGGGCTAAAGAAAAAGATTTAATTACAGAAGATTTGCTTTTTCATGCTCTTTTTTTCCACTGAGGTTCAAGGAAATAAAGTTATGAGACTCATGTCTGCAATAACTTTTATTCACTCAGGACTTATCACCACCATCATCTTCTGCTAGCTTGTAATTTCACCTGCAGTTTTGCTGAGAGACAAGCAATTAAAATACTCATTTTTTTACATACCTTTAAAATTCACAAAACCCACAAGTATTAACACCTACAATATGGAGTTATAATGACCTTGATAAAATGCTGTGAAAAATGAATGAATAATATCTGAGGGTTGAAAGATTAATTACTACTCTGTTTCACTCAATAAAGATATTTTAAATTCCCCGTTTCTGAACAATGAAATAAAATGTGGCAAACAATAAAGTAAGGTCATAATTTTGATACCTCTTACTAACTCTGCATTGTCTGGCTTGAAGCAGTTTATCACAAATGGAAGGTTTTTTGATGCAGAAAAGGACCCTTATCGATAAATCAGTATTCAGTATCTCAAGTGAAGAGATTTCCCAACCATGTATACATTTTACTAGGAAATAGAGAAGCTACAAAAAGAAATATGATTCAGTGGAAAATATTAACACTGGTTTATTAAATGGCCTGCCTTGAACACTCTACCTCAACTATATAAAACCAGAAAATACAGTTATTTACGAAAAAAATCTTCAGTTCTATTCACCAGGTTAGTGTGATGAAAATATTACAAAGTGACAGTAACAACCACAAAGCAATTAACAGTTATGCCACAAGTGTTCAGACTTCCTAGTTCAAGATCATCAACCACACTGTTCTAGGGAATCAGGAGTGCAAGCAAACTGGACAGTCACACTTCTGTTACCATCACCTGAAATTAATATCAATAAAACCCCCTCACCATTTCACCTTAAAGAATAAATTCTGACTAAATCTGCTGAGGACCAATCTTAGAAATACTGATATGTCCAACTCTGGCTTTACCTTTTAGAGACATCCCTCCCAGTTAGGAAATTTAGTGCTCGGATTTCATCACCTTTCTCATTCAGAAGTGCATACTGTGAATTAGAATATAATTCAATCAGATGGCTTTGGTTGAGGCAGAGATAGAATTATAATTAATGTTTGAATGCAATAACCAGAATAATTCGATTTTTATTGCTTTAACAGCCTTTTTTCTTTCCTCTTGCAAAGACGCAAGACAACGCTTCTTACAATCTTCCCACATTCCACACTGATTCCTGCGGAAATGTTTATCACAACCAAACCACACTTTCTCAAATTTATTCCCTCTATAACTTCTGATTTTTATCATTACACAATCTTTGGGCTATAAAATCTTCATTTTGAAACTCTTTTCCTCCTCATTACATCCAACAACTCTCAATAGCACAGAGAGGGCGTTCACATCCCCCCACGGTGTGGTCCTGACCAAAGAAAGCATGAGATCAGAAGTGTCAGCTCCAGTCAGTGGTGGAAATGAAGCTCTTTGACAGGGTGATGACGATGCCTTGGTCCCTGCTCCAAACAGTTGCTTGACAGGGACTAGAAAAAGAGTCCTAAAACTAGACAGTCTGAAAAACTTCAAACATAAATTTCTCTTATTCGGATTATACTTGTGTTCAGGATTTAGTGTTTATATAGTTAATAAAAATGAAATGACACAAATATTTACACTTGATGTTACAAGTATGCTACTCAGAATATTTGTAACCTTAGGAAGGAAAGGTTTACAGTGACCTTTCCTTCGCTTGGTTTTCTTCAGCAGAATAATAATATGGATAATCATTCCAAGATCAAGCCTTTCCTGTCCTAACGCTGCCAAGATATATAAGAAAAAATAGAAATGAAACATTAAAACAGATCAGCATTATAAAAGTAAACATAAAAAACAAACATACGTTTACTATAATAAATTTGAGTATCATGGAAATGCTTGGTTTTGACTCTGCAAAACTGTTGGCGGAAAAATATGCTTATGGATTAATGTTTCAACTTTTAAAACTGCAAAAGTCTCTTTCAGAATTGAAAGTCACTTGAACAAAAATGTCACTAACGTGCTGTATTTTTCTTAGCTTATTTTCTGTAGCAATAACATGCCTTCCTGGAGCTGAATTTTAGAACAACTGCATTAGAGACATCTTTTTCTTTCATAATTCTAAAATGAAACACCAGGATCCTCACTACGTTGATTGGGACCATTTAAGATAATTTTTTGGTGAATCCATAATTCTGTATTAATTATCATCATGCATTTTGGGAATACACTGGTTAGGTAGTTAAAAAGTAAGCATCACACATGCTTTTCACATCTTTCTATTTATGGTGTTCAAAATGTATTTAACCATAGACAGAAGGGGTAAAGCAGACTCGTAATTTAGCTGAGTTTGGGTTGTCCCTACATAATTTCCTCAAATACTTTCCTCTGTCTAGCCTATTCTTCTCAGTATCAGCAACTACGGTGCTTCCACACTGACCTCAGAATATTATAAGAGATTTTAGCTGGATCTGTCACTCCTTCTCTGATGTATAGTACATTTTTCCAGTGCAGATCTTCACATTCTGGCACTGTGTTTAAAAATTCCTCTCCTCTTTCTCACAAGCAGCCTTGTGACACTCCTTAATCCATGTTTCCCCCAAGCTAAATGTTTTTCTTTCTGTCCCTGTTTCTTCAAATTTGAATTCTCTAAGTCCTTTCACATTATGCTTGCTTGCCTACAAGTTACCTAATTTATAAACATTTCTTTTAAATACTTTCTTTATATGATGTGAAAAATTTTTACTGAGAAAGAAAGAGAAAAAGAGAGAGAGAAAGAGAGAGAAAGAAAGAAAAAAGAAAGAAAACAAAAGAAAAGAAAGAAAAAGAAAGAAAGAAAGAAAGAAAGAAAGAAAGAAAGAAAGAAAGAAAGGAAGAAAGAAAGAAAGAAAGAAAGAAAGAAAGAAAGAAAGAAAGGTAGGAAGGTAGGAAGGAAGGAAGGAAGGAAGGAAGGAAGGAAGGAAGGGGAATGGGAATTACTAATAGCCCTAAAGCTCGCTTCTAATATCACTTCTAACGTATGGATTATGATACAAAATTCCATTTAAAAAAAAGCAGATTGTAAAGCTAGCAGACAGATTCACAACTTCAGACATATAAAAGTAAATTCTTAATATATATTTTACTTGAAGTCATACTTAGGTGAGAGCAAGGACAATTAACTTGGCCTCGGCTTCTAGTCACTTCACCAACTATCACGACAGGAAAGCAGAAGTAGCCAGGAGCATGAGCCTTTCTTAAATTATACTTCCAGGCATCAAACTCACTTTTATTGCATGTCCTGACCAAGCAGATTCTCACCAGTATGTGGCCTCCTGTAGTCATTTGACAGTGTTTGATGTGCCCCTGGCAAGTGCTTCCTTTTCATAGAATCAAAAAACTATTTGAGTTGGAAGGGACCTTAAAGATCACCAATTCTTCCCATCTAAGTATTGGGAGCCAAAAATGGGCACTTGAAGTCAGTAATAAAAATTTGGAAAGCAACAATTTGGAAAAAAACTTGGAAAAAAATTTGGGAAGCAGGACCAGGGAAGTGATTCTTCTCCCTGTACTCAGCACCGGTGAGGCCGCACTTTGAGTTCTGTGTCCAGTGCTGGGCCCCCCAGTTTGGAAGGATGTTGAGATGCTGGAGCGTGTCCAGAGAAGGGCAGCAAGGCTGGTGAGGGGTCAGAAGCACAAATCCTGTGAGGTGCAGCTGAGGGAACTGGGAGTGTTTAGCCTGAAGTAAAGGAGGCTCAGGGGGACCTTATCACTCTCTACAACTCCCTGAAAGGAGGCTGTAGCCAAGTGGGGGTTGTTCTCCTCTCCCAGGGAACCAGTGACAGGATGAGAGGACAGAGTCTTTTAAGCTGTGCCAGGGGAGGTTTAGGCTGGACATTAGAAAAAATTTCTATATAGGGAGAGTGGTTGGGCACTGGAATGGGGTTCCCAGGGAGGTGGGGGAGTCACTCTCCGTGGAGATGTTTAAGAGTGGATATGACACTCAGTGCCATGGTCTAATTGACAAGGTGATGTTAAGTCATAGGTTGGACTCGGTGATCTTAAATGTTTATTCCAGCCTAGTTAATTCTGTGACTCTGTGATACAGTCTGAGGAGGTAACTACCATGCTTTCCTGCTCATATGAAATTTTGGTACTGGGATCTCATGTGGTAAACTAACAGAACTAAACTGATATCCTGTTTTGATCTTAACTCCTTGGTGAGGACACAAAAAACATATATTAATGATGCAATTTAAATAAACACCGAAATTTCTTATAACCTGGCTCGGTTTTGAAGGGTTATATTTAATTTCCCCACCTTAAAAAAAAAAAAAAGCAAAACCCACAAAATTTCAAAACCCTTGGTTCAGTATACTGAAGTATAGGGTGATACTGGAAAACCACAGATATTGGTTTAGACATCTTCAGTCGCAGAGATGTCATTACAATGGTACTGAAAGGTGATGCATGTCATTAAAACAAGACGTTGCATGACATGTCTTTCAATTATTTGGTTGCGCTGGAAATACTGCAGGAATTTCTTTTAAATAATGGAAAGCTAATGGCATGCCAATCAAATTCAATAGAATGTCACAGAAATGCAGATGGCAGGAAAAAAAATTGCATCATTCAGTTTATTGTGTCCCCTCCCCCAGCAGAGAAGAAGCATTTTTACCAGAAACATGAACACAACTCAAGCTGGCACTTGCATCCAGCTTACATTCCCAAAATGGTCTAAATTCAAAAGAGGGGTTTCTTATAAATCTTACTGAACTGGTTCAAAATGAAGCCAATACTCTCCTCAACACTTAGGGTGCACACCTGCCTCAGGGTTCACACACTTGCAGGCTGACTGGAGATACATAATTTGACAGACCAATATGTGGGGCACAGGTGTCTATACATAGCATAAGAGGCGAAAACAGTTTTCTATGACTTGTAACTGAAAACATGGGAAATGAGGCAAATATTGAATGGAAATATTTTATACTTGCTTACATTGTAACTGTATTAGGACTGGCACAGGGAATTTCATAAGACTTATTGCCCAGCAGGAGTGAATTGTCCTTGGCTGTGCTTCAAACAATTATTATCTTTCCAGTGATCATGAATCCTTCCTAAACACCTCAATCATTATTTCTTCAACACTGACATACTCTTAACTAGAAGATTCTGCTTGCAGAGATATAATTTTCAAGTAAGCACAACCAATCAGGGCATTTTATAACGAAATCAGAAAAATGGAAGTGAAATAAATGCATGTGCTAGTCTCATGCCAAGGCAGATCTTAAGAAGGAAAGAATGGACAATGAATCGTATGCAATTACTACTTCATTTACAGTAGGAAAGTAGAAAAATGTATTGAGGTGGGAGCACTGATGTGTCAATGGAGAAGTTGTTTCTGCAGGAGTCCATGTGTTACTTTCAGGCAAACTGTGTAGACACTTAGCTTTAGAAAGACTTAGAGAATACAAGAAAGGAAAATTACAACTTCAGGGGGGTTTTTTTTTAGTGCCAGGGTGAGCAGTTTTCCCAACAGCAGGGTTCCTAATTATGATTAGCTATTTGCAATTGTGGAGGATAAAGCGTGTTAAGTGTCTGCATTTTCATCAGGATGAGAGGATGGGCTGTTGAGTTTTCTTCACAGGAAGCACCGGCCCTTTCAATGGCTTGTCATTGACTAAGTAGGAAAGAGGCTGGATATTAGAAATGTTACAGGGTGGGCCTTTTTTTGACAACTTATTGCAGAAAGCATGCTGTTGAGCACACTGCACACACATAAACCTTCTCTACCTCCTCTATCACAGACACAATATAAATATGCAAACTGCTCAGGTTAAAACTTCCCATATTTTAATTAAAATTATTCACACATTTTGATGGCTAATACTGGTAATGATAAAAAGGAAAATGTTCCTACATTGAAAGAATAGATGTGAAAGAGGGAAAGTTGCAAAAATTTTTATTTTGTTTCTCAAGTTCAGAGAGGAAGTTAAACTGCTGAAAAAACCTTGACTTGTAAATTTACATGTACTTGATACTTTCTCAGGAATCTAAGCAATTTCATATGACCCTAAGTTATTCTCCAGCCTCATCTCAGAACAAGGACAAAATAGCAAAAGCAAAATGCTAATTGCTTACTCTGGTAACCTGGTCCATCATGCATCCAACTCCATGTTTTCTACAGCTATTTATTGAAAATCCTGGTGGGTTTTTTTACCAGCAATAAGTCTTGCATTCTTTCAAGTAATCTCAAGATACAGTGAAACAAAAGGATGGAAAAAAAATCCCCCAAAATAATAAATTTTCCTTTCATGCATGCAGAAAACTTACCCATGACAAGCCCAATCTATTTTTACATATGTACATACTTGTCAAAACTCAATAATAATTATGACTACATTAGGAATTACACCATTAGTAAAACTCTTAACATTTAATTCACTAGTATACAATCAACTGTCATGGCTTATTTACATCTATACAATAAGAGCTGAAAATTATATACTGAGTTGAACATTAAAATTGAAAAAATATACTAAGTATAAAAAATGAACTATACGTGACCCAGAAAGTAGCCTTTTTGGTCTCTGTCACAGTGATACTCAGCCTGCATCAGGGAATAATTCTGTACCATGGCTTTATAAAATCAAAAGATTTAGGCAATGTTTTAGGTATTGGGCATTACTTTTATTCTGGATCTGGATAAACAAGAACTGGAAATGACAGAATGTCGCCTGATTGCTTTTTTATTTCTTCTGAGTAATGTAAAGGTAACTCATTTGCCCACAGAGAATCATCTTCATTTCCTGATTAAATGCAATCAGAGTGCTTTTGCTGGCAATCTGGTCTAATTTAAAAACTATCATACCAAGTGATCACTGTTAATAACTACTAGTATTACACTGCTTTGAAATGAAGGTCAAAAGCTACGGTTTGAAAGCTGAGATAGGATAATAGTTCTACTGCTGCTCGTGGAAAGAACCCTTTACTCTCTGCTCGGAGCCCTGATATACAATCCAAATGGTCCCTATGACAAATGTGCATAGCAGATATTTTATTCACCCCTCACACAAATAACACAAGCAAAAATTCTATGGAGAGATATGGTTTATCAGCCTTTCCACTTGCAGAATCTTGGATTATGCTGCTTATGGAAGTTAACAGAATTTCCTACTGTAGCTACATAGGATTATTGATTCCATACCAGAATTTGTGAGAGTAAAGCAAAATTGTGCGTATACAAGGCTGTTCCCTTATGCACAAGGGAAAAGTATCACTTAAGTGCATTTCCACTGAAAATGCAAAGAATTAGCACCCAGAAGCCAAAAGAACAGTAAGTAAAAGAAAAGTACAACAGGTACCACCCCTAGTTTAACCAGTCAGACCTAGTTTTCTTGGGCAGTGGACCAGTCTAGTATCACATTAGAGAAGCAGGTTCCACACCACTCATATGCACTTTTTCTCATTTTGTCTGTCATGACGTAAAGCAAGGATGGAAAGTTTCTCCTACAATCAATAGAAATAAGTAGAAGTCAAAAACCAGGTTTTGTTCATTTTGTCATCGGCTGCATGTTTTAATTACGAATGAAGGTGCAGTGCTGAGTGAAAGGAAAAGGGCACTGTCATTCCTACCCAAGATCCCTCACATCTTCCCTGCAACCTCCAGGTGCAGTATCCCGGCAGCAGTATTCTCTACATTGTTCAAGAACACGGTTTTCATGAAGTCCCTCCCTCTGCAGAGGTCTGGATAGTTCATGTAACTAAGGCTCAGACTTCTGATTGCATAATAGTGATATAGGGACTGAGACCCTTGAAACATTTTCACAATACCCCTGTTCTGCACAAATCAGTGGTGAGACCAGCTGGTGTTCTTTCTGTGGGAAATGGTGATTGCCATCATCACTGCTACGCAAGCAGTTGTGAGGAGGCTGTACTTTCAGCTCGAGCTTCCCTGATGCCCAGTCTGGTGCCAGTGGTGTGTTTTCTCAAAAGGCACTCACCTTCAAGCAGCATGGCAGCTGGGAGCGGGGAGTACAAACACAGGGTCTAATAACAATAAAATAATAGCCACTCACACCAGCACAAGGCCATTTTTAAGCAACTGTAATTCATGTTAAGTAGATATGTTAGTTCACAGAAAAAGCATTTGTTACTTTTAATAAAGCCTGGTCATAATAAGCCTGGTGAGGGTGCACTAAGATACATTCTTTTGTTCACAAGTAACAAAGAGCTTTAACACCTTACTCAGTTTCAAATCTCTGTGCAGCCATAACAAAGTCACTGCTGTAGCACATCCATAATCTGTAGTGCATTTTGAGATTCTCAGATGAAAGACCCTATATAAGTGGAAACTATTATTATCTGTATAGCAGATAGATCTGCTGTAATATGCTGTTCTCCTCAGGGGGCTCAGGCATGTGAGCTGCTAAGTACTCTCCATTTCCATTGCAACTCCTTGCAGCTGAGAGCACTCAGCATCTAGGAGGATCAAGCACAGAATTGAGTCTGGGCTTCAAACTCCCAACCTTTACTTATGCAAAGCTTCCATCCTGGTTTTTAAACTGTGCTTTGAGCTTTTGAGATAGAAAGAGGAAGTGTAACAGAAACACTGGAGAAAAAAAGCAAAATTCAATAGAATTGAGAAGATGTAAATTACTTAAACCATTAAAAGGGTTATTGCTGTTTGAAGACTATATTACTGAGATTACTGTCCTCCCATCAGATGACAAAATAAAACACTACATAAACCAAGAGAGATTGTACCAGCCATAAAACTCTCATAATTTCAACAAAGAAATACACATTTTTTAAATGACACCAACAAAAAATTATTACACTAGCATTAAATGTAAAAAATATAAATGAGAAATTCAAAATCTACATGTGCATGAACTGAAACATTTGCTTTGTTTTGCTCAGTGCACACACACAAAGCAGTAAATTTCTCACTAAGGGTTTTCCCCCTTCCCCCCTTCCCCCACTGGGAACAGCACAATTTCAAATCCTCAGTATTTCCACCTCTAATTGCTAGAAGGGTTCATTATCAGCTGTCTAAAGTGCAATACATCAACCTTGCAAAGCTGATATACAAAAGACTTTCACACATCTGATGGGCTGCTGTGCTAAATACATCTTAATTTGTGCTGCATCTGCTGTTTTCTAATTTGTTTGTCATGCTGTGAATGCTACAGACTTTGCTACAGCGGCTCCCTGATTTTTTATTTTTAAAAACACAGCAGCTATTCAGGAAAGAAATGGCTGAGTGCCACCATTGTTCCTCTGATCCGTGGAATGACATCAGTTTCCTCATATTAACCATTAAATACTTGATGATATATGTGTAATATATTACATGCACAAGATACCATATGTCTCAATATACAAACTGTATGTATATGTGTACTGTTTACATCTTCCCTGTTAACATTCACTAGAACATAGATCCCTTCAAATCAGTTTATCTACATTTAAAAGAATGTCTAATCTAAGCCACTTCATGTTCTGTGTGTCCTCAGTTTTTACAGTCAAGCCATTTTTTTGGTTGAAATTCTGGAAGAGTGCTGCTGAAATCATAAGTCTTGGTGATTCATATGCATAAATAAAGCCTGGTGGCTTTTTTACACATTGAAGGATATTTCATTGAACCTACATACAGTCCTCAGTGGAATGAGTTTGGCGTTCTCTGTTCAGTCCCTGCTGAGCTGAAAAGCAAATGGTAAAACAACATGTGTAATTCAGCATGATTCATAATACATCAAAGGCTCTGTACAGAAGAAGCCTCAGCTTGAGCTGGCAGGGAAATTAAATTTGTAGTCTTCCCTTCTTAAAGCAGAGAGTTTTCCCAGGTACAGTGAGCACTAATGTTGAGCAGAGTGTGATGAATTTCTAGTGAAACAGCCTGTGCTGACATTAGCCTTCATAATCACGAGACTCCCACATACACCCCTTCTCCAAAAATAAGAATGAAACATCAAGAGTTATTTTGCACTCATCCTCCTGAAACTTCATAAGTTGCAAGGTTAGAAGAGAACTCACTTGGCATCATATACATCTTCCAAGAGATCTTGATCTCTCAGAGCTCTTTATTTTAGGAAGGCAAATCCACTGCCAATCACACCCCCACCAAAATCAGCTTTCAAAGAGATTTAAAAACATGTCACCAAAAAGCAGAATCTTGCAATTGTCGAATTCCCGTGTGATGTACACACAGAAAAATACCATAACCTAAGCCATAAATGTTGTTACAAATAATGTTCCTTACTTATTTGTCTATATTTAGCTGTCAGTCTTCTCAGCTAGACAAGAAAATGTGTTTTGTGCAGGGTAGGTGACATATAATAGAAAGGATAACTCCCTTTGTTTCAGCAAGCCCTGACTTTAGAGGAGCAGCTGGAATGCAAATTTGCTTCTCCTGCTTTTGCAGTGTGATTCTTGATGCTAAAGACATGGAGAGCTATTTACATAATCATAGAATCACAGAATCATAAGATCGTTAAGTTGGTGAAACATTTAAGACTGAGCCCCGCTGTTAAGCCTGCACTGCCAAGGCCACCAGTATCCTTTAGCAGCCCATCAAACCCATCTTTTAAATATCCCCAGGAACGGTGACTCAATCATGTCTCTGGGCAGCCTGTTCCAGTGTTTGCATTAGTCTCCATTTTCCAGTCAAATGCCAATCAGTCTCCGGTGTCAGGTCCTCAACAAGAACATGCAGCAGCTATTACAGAGGCAGCTTTATGACTGGAGAAGCCATAGACAAATCAGTGCTACCATAAAGAAGTATGTTTAACCAATAAGGCATATTGTTCAACTAGTGTGGAAGAAAAAACACCTTGTAGAGTAACAGCATTTGTAAAGGTTAATCAATTCAGCTAATTGTAAATGCTCTCAGTTGCCAGTCTTTAAACAGTTCCTTCTCTTTGTAGCAGCTAATTCACTGGGATGCAGCAGTGCTAAGCTGGAAAGGAGGGAAAGGAAGAAAGCAAATTTCTCATTACTCTCTGTGCTATACTGTGCCTCTGTCTCTAACATCAATATACTTACCAGAGGGAGATAATCTTTTCTTTCTGCTAACACTGCCTTACCTCCTTCATCACACAATAAACAAAGCAAGAGGTCTGTGCTTCACAGTCCAGGCAGATGAAAAGGAAATCAGGTTATTGATCTTTTTGTTCAGTTCTTAAAAGGCCAAATGTATGACTAACCATTGGAGTAGTTTTTGTGGTGCTCTTTCTTTCATGGCCATAAGGAAAAATTTTTTTCTATGCTCAAATAATTGTGTCCTGTAGAAAAAGGGACAGTCAACATAATTCTAGAGAACCATGACAGAACTAAACACAGGCCTGCACTATAATAAAGAACATGCAGCCTGATTTCAATTTTTTTCTCAACACCAATTTAAAATGAGCTTATGAAGGCAGGTTGATGGTCTCTGACACTTGTGAGCTGTGTAATTGTTTGTTTATGAAAGAGCTTATAGTGTTCTAAGGCTATACCTGATGCCTCTTAAATGTACATTCAGTGTCCCACTTCCATATCCTGAGTTTGAAAAATAAAAAGCTTTCCTTTAGACACCCACCTCAGATAATGCCAGTTATCATATGGGCTTGAAAGCACTGTCTGGTTTTATCCCTGATGTATTTATGGTATTTTCAGTAACTAAACGGTATTAGCACCTTTTAACTTTACTTTAGCAAAGCCAGCCAGAGGTCAGAGACTTCAGGTCCTCACAAAATCAATCAATATTGATTAAAGGTCAAAGCAAGAACTGAAAACACAGTGTGCACTCCCACCAAACAAAGCACTGTCCTTCCCATAGCAAAAAGAAAATGAGAACAGAGGGGGAAATAGCAGCTTGTCTCATCCTTTCCGCCTTCTAAGCCCCAGCTGCCAACACCATCCTTGTCCTCTCTGCGCCCCTGCCAGCTCCTCCTGGATCATTGCAGCCAACTGATCCCAATACCTGCTTGGATATCTCTCAAGAAGAAAGCCCTGGATATTTTTTCTTCTTTTTCAGAAATCTGAACACAGGCTGTATTTGTCAAAACTGCCTGGACCAGACTCTGAGGATCGGTAGCAAGGATACATCCAGGAAAAATACATATTCATACAAGGTAATTCAGCTAAGGCTATCATAACAGCACTCCTACTTGGGTGGGTATTTCATATGAAAGTGATAGCTGTATGTTTGCTCTGGTTGTTTACAAGTAGATGATCTGATATTTCACCTCTCTTACTTTTTATAGAGAGGTCTGTTCCTGCTATGCATATCATTAATATGTCAACATTCAAGTCAAATGATTAAAACCAAAAAAGTGTTGCATCAGCTGAGGAATTGCTTCAATGGCAATTACACATTTACTGTATTTAATACATTCTTATCTTTGTTACAAACTTCTAGAAGAAAAATCCAATAACCTGACAGGTTGGGATGTAACAAAAGCAAGAGACATCATTATGGAAAGGGTGTTTTACAAGCAAAAATGCCCTTCTTAGAACTGTTGTTTCAGAAATCAGTCAATAAACCAGTTGTTCATTTCACATAAATAATTGCAACTTAAATGTGCCACACAGCTTTACAGCATAGAGAACATTAAGGAAAAAATGTGCATCTGCATACGAGCAAAGTAACAGCCTGGATGTTGAAAGAGATTTTGTTAGGTATGCTCTTCCTAAACCATAAAGACCCTTTTCCTCTGTCACTACTATCCTGATCTTACCTCCTGGCTGGTGCTGTCATAACTTTAAGGAGAGCCTTATGGCCACGTTTAGGCAGCTGCCCTAAGTTTTGAAGTCCTGTCTTTCACATGACGAAGAAACCTGTTATTCTGTGAGATTTGGGTTTATACATCTTTTTCTTCTTATCCTTGTATTCGTCACCAATAACATATTACTACCTCTTACACCTGGTCCTCTGCCCTTTCCCTTTCTCCCTCCACTCTTTTTTCCTTCTTTTAAAGAAACAGTCCAATTTTCTTTTCAGATAGTAAATTTTTACATCAGTTTAATAATCTCTTGAAGGTATACTGGAGTATTGCTCAACTCACTTCTAAATTAAATCAATTATTAAAAAACTTTGAAGCACTTTAACAATTTTAAATCACTCTGCACATAGCAATTTCAAATTATTGGAGCAGTTTTATAAGCACTTGAATTTGGAGGTGATCAGAGACCTGAAAATGTGCAATACAGAGTAATTTAAAATTATTAGAGTACTTCACATTTTTTATAAGCTTTTCAGTTTGGAAGTAATCGGGTTCTGACTTGTGAGCTTGTGCATTGTAATGTGAGTGTTTCTTATTCTTAGAGAGATACGGCCTATTAAATCAAACTACTTCAATAATTTTAAATTACTATACATGGACATGCTCAGAAATCTAACTTCTTAAATTAAAAATATTTTTCACTCCAAATCTGTAAAAAAGACTTCTCAGTGACATAATAGCAATTTACATTTTTGGAGAAGACTGTTATATATTTTCCCAGGAATAAAAACAAACCAAAAATATCTATATAAAAATACTTACAGAGGTTATGTAAGAATATTTTTATGAGCCCATATTATGAATCTTCAACTGCATTCAAAATCAGCCTTCCTCATGTACACCTTAATTTTTATTAAACACTAAAAACATTAATTTCACAAATAAAAAACTGTCAGCTGAAAATTTGTTTCTAAAACTGAGAGAATAGTACAGGAATAAATTTGTGTATTTCCAGGTTGTTCACAGTTGTGATTAAATGTAATCCCATTAGAGATTTTTAAAACTTGTATGTACCTTTGCACTTGTTTAAGATGTCATTTCTCAGTCTCTTCTATCAATAACAGAAGGATCTTCTCTGGAAAACTGTCTCATAACAAAAGTTTCATAAGCATTCAGAATAGGCAAATAGAATGATCACTGTGTAGACACTGTTGCATATGTACAACATAAAGATATAAAATATACTTTACAAAAAAAATGGTCTTTCAGGTATTTTGCAGGAAGCAGTTCCGATTGGGTCTTTGCCGATGGAAAACTTCAAACATCAAGTACAGCAGAAAAATCAACAGAAGACTGTGCTTGCTAACAAAACTGGAAACAATGAAAAGTTAACATTAATAGTGAAAGAGCTGAAATGCTGTTACTTCAAAGTGCTGCAAGTCATAGAGTGTGCTGCTCAGAGGAAAGCAAATAAGAGCACATTGAAGCAAGTTGTGCCAAGTAGCTTTCCATAAAATAAAACATCTCTAAGAGTTCAGAGAAAGGGCAACAGTAGCAAGACTACAGTGCTCTCTGGTAGATGAAAGCTTTAGATTTTAAAGTCAGATCTGAGAGTACACGTATTTGTGTTTATATGTTCTGACTTTTGTTCCTTTCTATATTAAAATTGTAAGAATGAAATGCTGGTTGATTGCTCCCATGAACAACCAGATTTCAGGCAGGCAGATGGGATTAAGCACTAATGCCAAAATAGAATCATAATTAATTATCATATATCAGGAATAAATGCTGTATCTATGGCAATCCTTGGTGATTCAATTTTATAAAATGTGAAGCGACGATTTAGAATGTAATGTTTGCATATCAGACTGCAAACATGAAGACCATGTGAAAACTTGAAGAATCTTTTTTAACTATCAAAAAATAAGAAAGCACAAAAGGATAAGCTAATTTTTCAGGCATGTTGTGTTTCTCAGAGAAGGCCATTCAGCTTAGACAGGTGAACTGTTTTCTTTCTTAGCTTTTAGATACTTGACAGTGTAACCTAACCCAGGGTTGGCAGTGAACAAAAGCACGCAATAAAGACCCAGAGAATTGTATAATACACAATACCATGAAATAAGCTGCCTGTCAGGGAAGATTCTTCTTCTACTATATTCTCAAAATAATAGCCTTGTGCCCCAAATTACAGGAAATTATATCCCTTTCTATGAAAATACTCATGCCACTGGATATATATTTATTCACATATGTTCCTCTCAATCCCGTAGAGCCCTTCACATAACAAAGAATTACACAAGTTAGTGCACTGTAGTGCACTAAGCTCTGTATAAAAAGTGGTTCCATTTATCTGTTTCAAACTCCAGTCTTCAATTCCACAATCACTGAAACAGCAGCTTTCCTATTTTACAGGGTCAAGCTTCTTAATATTACTCATCTCTTAAAAATGTCAAACCACTTTTCAATTTCCTTTCATCTACAGTTCGAGTCTGGACTAAATGTACCCTTTCTTCTGTTGTTCCCACAGATGCAACTTCAAAGAGTACTTCAGAAAAGCTTTTGCAGGATTTGTATTTTTCTAAAAGTTTTTTTGGAGGGACCTCCTGTTCAATTTTTCTGCACATCTCTGATAGCAGCACATACCAGAGCTCTTTACCAAAAGATGTTAAAACTTCTTTAGAGGACTCCTGCTGTTTGTTAATTCAGTAGCTATACCACTGAGCAGTTCTCACAGTCACCACATTAGCAGCCATCAGCTGTTGTAAGCATAAAACCTCAATTGCCTTTGCTCTGCAATATATAGAAGGCCATGACCCAACATTATATTGCAGCTCCTGGAGTCACCTATGGAAGATTTCCCTCTTCTCTATTAGAAGATCAGTGCCAATTACAGTAGTTTGCTTATCTCTTCTATTTTGTGTCCTTATCCCTCATTTTAGGCCTTTTCCCAGTAAATCAGAGACATATTCCTTTACTCTGTGATGTTTCTATATAATTCCATCTAATATTGGATTTTGGCTTTGACGCATATTCCATTTGGACAGCAGCATGGCAGTCAGTAAACTGGATGTAATCTGCTCTGATCTTCAAGCTAAAATTAAACAGATTCTTTTACTTTATCAGTTCATAACCTGCTGTTTACTATGAGTTATGATTATTCTAGTTTTTTTAACGTATTTTATTCACTGCAATCCACTCAAAATTCTCCCCATCATCAGTAAACACAGGCAAGCTCCCTTGTGGTAACACACAGTGTCATCAGAGGATTTTCTCAGCTGTTTCACTTTACAAGATCACTTGTCCCTAGTAATACATATATAATTCACATATAACTGAAATAGTTCCCCAAAAGCCGTTCATCCCCAGAGGAAACTGCTCTTTAATTGTTTGTTATGCCCTCTCAGCAGGGAGGCTGGCTTACACCATACATGTGCATCATTTTATTTAAATGACATCCTACCTTGCTATGAAAGCTGCCAGAGCTATTTGATCTTCTTCCACTAAGGCTGCCAACTACAGAAATCCCCCTGAGAACAAAGCAGCAGATGAAAAAGAAGTGCTGATGCTCCAGGCAAGCTCTTTTAGCCAGAGCTGTACCAGCAGCAACATGCAGCAGGAAAAAATACATGCTTCAAAGGTAATTACAGTGTGCTGCATCTTCCTATCTTTATTTAAGATACTTGGGATTGATTTCCTCCCCTTAGCAAGGGCAACTGCAAGCAGCATCAACCTAAATGACCAAGAATGAACTTCAGTCGAGAAAAAGAAGCCTCTCTTCCCCCACTCTCTGCCATCCTCTCTGTAAGGATCACACCTTGTGATAAATGGCACGAGGCTTATGTCCTGTGGCAGCACTTCTCCCACACACTCTGGTGGTGACTTGGCCCTTCCTGGCCTCATTTTCTCACCTCATTCCCCTGTCCAGGTCACTTGCAAGTTGCCCCAGGTTGCATTGGGATTTTTTCCAGCAGGACTTCAGATTGACAGTGCCAATATGCTGCTTAAATGGGCAAGCTGGGGGATGGAGCTCAGTATTAGAGAATAGCACCTCACACAGCAATGTAAATGTACAGTCTGAGTAAAATTAGTTGTTTTTCTTGTCGGATGTTTACACAAACCCTCTCTTCACTTCTAATGTTTGGGAATTTTTTTGCCTGATATTTGGGTCGATTTTCAAGTTCAAATGAAGCATTAAAAAATATCTCCACAAAGGAAAGTAGAATGGTTGAGTTTCTCTGGGTTTTGAATATTAAACCTCAAAATCACTCCCAGGTTTCTCAAAAAATTTATTCATTTATGAAAAAATGAAAGGTGCAAGGGAAAACAAATTCATTTACCACACCAACCTTTCCCTGAACCCAAGCTGAGTTTCAGATCTGTGGCTGAACACAAAAACAAGCTATGTTTAGGGGATTTTTAAGGTTTCAGTATAAGTGGTAGTCACACTTAGGTTTATATTCAATCCTTAGATAAGTAAGCACATTAATTTACTTGTCTTGTAGTCTTCTGATGAAAAACATCATAATTATGAGAGATATTATAGAATTTTTCCTTCAGAATTCTTTCCAACTCAAAAAATGTCACCAACTCTGGAGTCTGAGAACAAGAATATATGCCTCTGGCACAGGGTTTAAAGGACATACCCTGCAGATCCTTCAGCAGGATTACCAAGCAAGCAAAGTCCTCATCTTCAGGGTCCAAATCAGGTTTTAATGGCTGAAGAAAACACTACCAAAAAATTTGTATTTTTACAAATTTATTTTATACAAAAAGTGTATTTTTATGCTTCTTCATTTAATTCAGACACCATCAGTAAAGGTCAGAGCTATTTATCTCCATCTCTCATTTCAGTGCTGATTGGAAGAACTTCTTGCTGCCAGCAGCAAGCACAGCACAATTCTGCTTGGTAGAAAGCTGGCAAGGGCACTGGGTTTTTAAGTGGCTGTTATCAATTCACACTGTTAGCACCTGCTGCTGCTGCAGCTTATCCAAGAGCAGCACTGGCTCATTGGTTTTCCATCGTTCTGACTGGAAGTGCCAACAAACATGGCACGGATGAAATGCCTCGACGGCAGCTGGAGGAGACCTCAGAGGAGGATCAGAGCAACCCTGATTCACACCAATGTAACCAATTCAGAAAGACAGAAGGAAAAAACAGAAAGGCAAAGGAGACTGTATGTGTGCCAGATAACTAATTCTTGCAACACCTCCAGTTTTATAAAAGGATCAAATACATTTTGTATATTTATAGACCCATTTCTTTCTTTGCAGGCCAATGACAACCCACAGAGTACTGCGTAGATCTGCCAAAAATAATTACTCTGGTCACTTAGCAAAGCAGAGGATCTGTCATCCAGAAACATATTGCCTAGCAACAGTTCGCTTACCCTTCCTCCCTTGCAATAAGCAAACACCGCCTGCCCTCCCCACCCCCTCTGGTTTGTATTGGCTTTCTGGCTGCTGCCAGACACCACCGCTCACCTGGGTGTAAAACTGCTCCTGACAGGAGGACTCTGGGCTGTTTAAGTCCACGTACACATGAGAAGATGAGTAGTACAGTTCAAGAAAACCCTGGCTGCCAAGAAAAGGTGCAGTTTCTGCCTGTGATAAAATTGTCTCACAGTTTGCTTAGATAAAACCCACTTCAAATAAAATCACCAGTGTGGTAGCTCTTGGCAAACCGTGGTCTGGCACGGTGAAGGAAGGAGAGGAAACAAAAACCAGCCATACCAGACGAGCAACTATAGCACTACCCACAGCCTTAGGACACCTTGTTTTCCTCAAAAGATTTTCATTAACATTTATTTTATTATAACTGCAGTGTCATAGAATTGTAAACTACTATCTACATTTTGTTTTATGTGAAAATATTTAGGCAGTGATTTACGGAAAAGAACTATACCATTCCTCCTTCCCCCATGGAAGCCCTCCTGTTTCTTCCCCACACACAGGCCACACCATTTGTCTTTTAACTGATGGTTTTCATCAGTACCAAGGTTTTTTCTCATTTTTCCAAAAGCAGTAAAATTACAAAATTTGTTTTGCTAACAACTTTCTGTAACATTCTGGAAACAGTTTGGACATCTTAAACCTGCATACAGAGATTAACATGGTAGAACTTTTGCACTTTGCTACACCTCCCACCTCTCCACAGCAGGTTACACTAGGGAAGCCTCAGACCTGACAGCTGCCCTTACTCTGAGTAGTGGCACAGCTGTTAAGTCCCAGCTTTTCCAGAGCTGTATGCACATCAGTGACAATTATCTAGGATGATATTAATATCCTTTTTTTCCTATGGCACATCTGTGCTGTTTCATAATGCAAAACCCACATTATGTATAATACATATGGTTGTAGCTATATTTGTCACTGCTTGGCATGACTATATTAGTAGAAATATTTGAAAAGTGACTTCAGGTTTAAAAAATGTTAAAAAGTACTCATTCTAAACATTTTCTCAGGTAGTCAGAAATATCCTCTTACAAAAGTCTCAAACCATAAATACATAGAAATTTACACACACTTTTGAACTGTGATAGTGCTTAACACCTATGCCCCTTCCCAAAACATGAGATACTAGCTATCAATCTTTGTTTAAAGTACTGTCAGATGCTAGTCTTGAAAAACACAACTTTGAGACTAAATTTTAACTTGAGTTGCCTTTGAATAACTTAATAACTAACACTCAGATCATCCAATAAACAAAGATAAAGGGGGAAATATTAATATTCTATATATTAAAATTTCCCTACAGTGATTACTGGAGAGTTCTTTGAATAAAAGCACAGTGCCCTTATAACTGTTTGCTATTTTGTTTTATTCTATTGTCACGTTTCGAAAACAGTTTCAAATTTTGGGGAGGGTAATTTAGTCATTTCAGTATAGTTGCTACTTCTTTTGCTTTTCATATCATGTTTCAGTCTGATATAAAATATCTCTCCCTACCATTCTTGTCCCCTTCCATTTGGCAACGAGTTTACCTTTTGTTTTAAATGTTGTGAAAATGAACCCTGTCCTTGTTCACGTGTCAGCATCCTTGATTATTTCAGCTGCAGTATGAAAAGTTTTGTGAGGTGTGTTTGATAGTCAGGTACTGATGAAAAACATGGAAAATGAAAAGAATACTTGTTTTTAAACAAATCTTGTCGTTAGAAGGAAACTGGTTTTTTTCCCTTGTTTTCTTCATCCTCAACATGAAAATCACAGTTCATTAATAGAAGAGCTGCAGCAAATCCTGAAGTAGTCTCTGCTAAGTTGCAATCAGTTCTAATAGATGTTGATTTAAGGTCCTAAAATTTGGGGTTTTTTGCTTGTAAAATGTTTGGCACATGCATTTAAAATGAGGGAAGAAAAAAAGGAAATCTAATTATTCTAAGATTTGGTACAGCTTTTCAGACCTATTAATTAGTTATAAATTTATATTTTTGCTGACAAACATCTAGAGACAGATATAAAGATGGCCTCTTAAATGTAAATTGATTGCTACAGAAACGTCTGTACTGTACATAACATGTGCTACACTTCCACAAATGTAAATGCTCATTATAGTACATTATCTTTGATGTTAGTAACATTAGGCTTGATCCAGCACCACTGAAACATATGGGAACTTTAGTATTGATCCCTGCAGAAGCAGAAACACACTAACACTTTTGAGCATATGTCCAGATAGAAAGTCTGAAACTCATTTTGAATATAATGCCAAACAGCAAGTAAGTTGAAGTGGAAGAAGTCAGTTTTTAAATGTTTGGAATGAAAAATAAACAGAGCAGAGGACATAGATGCAATAAGGCAGGGTAAAGATGAGGCAAATTGATTATGACTACTAGCAAGAATAAACTGTGTTTCCCAAAGTTCTGTATTACAGGGAATTCTTATGCATAGGATGCATAGTACCAAAAGCAAACAAAACACAGATTATATAATACTTCAAAAACAAATTCTCTTCTGATATCACTGGAAAGATCCATAAAACAAAATAGTTTCCCTTGTAAAGAAGTCAGTCCCTCCTCACACTTCCTGCTGTTTGTTTGCTGTCATGTCATAGTGTATTTCATTTTTTCCATTTTTCAGAGAGTTAGATCCTAGAGAAAAAAAAAATATGATGTACTTTAAATAGCAGAAGTTTTTTCATTTAGTACTGCTCTGCTGAGCCAGATCTTGAAAAACCTCTTCAGGATCAGATTATCCCATATTCAAATATTTTCATTATTAAGCTACATTTCACTTACTTTGACCCAAAGACGTCAGCTTCAGAACACAGACTTTGCAGGGCTTAAAACCAGAGCCAGGATTGCAGAAGTGTCCCAGATTGTTACACAGCTCCGTAGCAATATCCACAGTAAGCACTGGCAGAAACTGGCCTATTCATACCATTGGGAAGAATCAATTTCCACCTGAGATGATGAAGCAAAAGAATTGTTTGGTCTCTGCAGGGGCTACCAGCATTACTTGTCCCAATATTACATGATGGTGGAAAAATATTTGAAAATTTTCATCTTAAGCAAAGTCTACTTTGAGCTGAGCATATCTGTACCCAGTCTCAGTGAATTAACTATTTTTTCTTGCTCTTTGTTCCAGTCACAAATTGTACATGACCAGCTGCTGATTTTGTGAGCTATTCTTTGGTTGATTTTCAAAACTTTTTATAGCAAAAGATACCTTTGGCTTATTGTATTACGTAAGCATTTGTTTTGAACTTCATACTTGCTTAAAATTGTAACGAATCCACACAGTCAGTGAGAAGCAGCAGTGAAGGGAGGAAAGAGCCTGCCAAAAATGAGAGGCTTAGGCCATATGGAGACATCAAGGGATATCTCTGATGTGGATGCTGCTAGCATTGCTTCTTCCTCTCTGCATGGCATTTCTGAAAACCACTTTATATTTCTGAAATTCTCCCAGACCTTGCTGTGTAGCACAGGGAACTATTCTCCAGTAAATGAGACATCATTGAGCTCCGTCTTTTCCACAATGCCCGGAGTGAAAAATAAAAAGCAGACCCTGAGGTTCTCCCACAACTGGCAAATAGCCAATTTTAATAGCGGACCCAGATGCCTGTATACCTGTACTGACATTAACAGGACAGGAAGGAAGAGGAACACATGAGATAAGGGTATGTGTATAGAGCAGGGATGACAAATTAGAACAAAATTATGATTGTAGCAAGGCCTTTCTGTGAGAAAGTCAGCACTTTTGTCATGCCGGTGGCTAGACATTTAAATCCTTGCTCATTTGGCATCCATGCCCTAATTAAAGGTTATGACCAACTTGTGACCTGCCATGACGTTACATCACCAAAGGATATGGTTGAGCAACTGAGAAACTGTCTGTGGAAGAGAACAGAGAAAAGGAAGTCCAAATAGAAATTTCTACACAACTATTCATTCCCATCTGATTTGTGTGGGTAAAGAAAAACGCTGCAGGAAATCCAGATCTTGGAAAATTAGCTCAGAAACATAAAATAGTGCATTCACAGCTGCAAGGCTCTTTTCGTCCTTCATGAGCTGAGCAGACGAGTGTGGGAAACACCTCCCACACTAATTTTACGTCTGAGTGCTAGTCTCCCACAGAACTGAACAATACCAAGTTATGTACCCCAGATGGCTTTTGGTTTAATTAGCTGGCAAAGAACAGTACAAATTCTGCAAATGTGTTTATGATGGGCACAACATTTTGCTCAAATTGATTTTTGACAACTGACTGAATTCTGAAAGATCAAAAGTTCATTTTGCATATTATGTTTGCTTAAAAAATACAATGCAAATCTTAGCCATTTGCTTGCTATATAGTCTTTGCTTCTACAGAGCCTGTAGTTACTCATGGCTTACATATCTGCTACTGGTTCACTATTGTTTTCACTAATGCTATTGGCATCATTATTTAATACTCACATTAAAATACTGCTGCTAAGATTTGATTTCTTTTTCTAACTGCTGAACAAATGTATTGGAATGACCTGTCTTCCCTTTGTGAATGGAACATAGAAACGGGGGAGGTTGGAGATAGTCTCGCTAAATAGTTAATGTGTTAATTAAGCAGGCAACATTTAGCAGCTTACCACCATTGTATTGCTAGATTCACCATGACTGATAATTTTTCGAAAAGTAACTCACAAACATCTTGGAATACAGTTAAAAAGGAGCATATTGGGGTCTTCTGACCACTGTTTATTTCAGCAGATATGTGTATTTGTAGCCCAGTATTTGGAGATAATTCCAGCACATGAATGCTCTTGTCATTTCTGGTGAACAGCTAGTTACAGCAACATCTCCAAAAATGCCTCTGATAGAAATGATCCCCACAGTACAAAGGAAAATAAATCAAGGTATTATGAATAGCTTTTCACATTTTTGCAAGGTAAAATTCTGCTGTCACTTTGGAATAGGGAAATAAAGGTTGTAATAAAAACCAAAACCACCTTTTCTTTAGTTTTTAAAAAACACTTGGCTATTTACTGTAATAGTTTTTACTCAAGCATGGTCACAGAATGTCAGACACGGCTTAGTACTTCTTTGTCTGTGATGCAACAACAATCTGTAGAGACACAGGGAAAGAGCACCATGGAAAGTTTTTCTGTCTCAGTAGCCGCATAGCATCAACTCTAAATACGGGAGTAACAAAGAGAAGTCAATGTCCTGATTGTTTTAATGTTTTATTTAATACTTCTTCCATTTCATTCTTTCAAATTCAGCAGTTGTAGCTTTTTGAAGGACTAACTTTTTTCTCAGGTCATTAGCAAGCTCTCAGTTTCGGCCCAATGCCTGTAGAAGGGGAGCATCATCATGAATTGAAACCCTTCTTTAGTGAACTTCTGCACACCTGTGGATAATTGGATGAATTTTCCTTAGCCCCACTCTAGATGGCACTTACAGCAACAAGGGCATCTGCCTGCTACAAGGACTTCTTCCCTCTGTTTCTCTGCAAATCCACTTTCCAATCAGAAAGTAGAAAAGCAGGCAAGCCCACAGACATGCATGTTGGGGTTGCCACTTCAGCCAGAGACAACTACTAACCTCTGTGAGGTAAGACATAATTCATTGACATGATGAGAAATGTAAATTGATGCTGAAATATAAAGTAATGTATTTTGCTTTACGTTTCTTCGCTTTGCTTTTGGCTTTACATTTTGCTAGAGTGACATTCTTTTCTTGGGAGACTCATTCCTTCACATGCAACTTCAAGTCCTGAAGAAAGGAGGAAAACCTCTTTTTGTCCAACCCCTCAATGCTGGACTCCTGGCCATCATATATTCCTCAGCTTATTACAGACTTATTGTATGGAATAAGCAGTACTGCTCTAAATAACAGATATGAGGAACGTTTCCTAGAACTGTGACACTTCACAGCAAGGTATTTAAAGGCTATGCTGTCAGCTGACCTACAGATGAGCCAGTTAGAAATGCAGGTGCCTGGTGCACGAGCAATGGATTCCCTGTTTTACACTGTTATTTCAAAGCAGGGACTGCACACCCACATTTCCACACAAAATGAGATTTTCAATAGGCACAACACGAGATGAAGTGTTCTCTCAGCTAAAGGATAAAATACACACAGAGAAGTAGCAAAATTGCTATCTTATTGTGAGTCAATTCTAATTATTAATCATTAAAACACTAATAAGGTGTTAAAGCAAGCAAGAGGTGTTCTGTAAGGGTGCTCATCAGCAAGTATTAAGGGCCCCTGGCCTAACAGGAGAGGAAGGATGTTGGAGGGTGCTGCTGATTTTTACTGCTTCTCTTGTGGGTTGACTAGTTGTCTCTTTCCTTACCCCACAGCTTGTGGAGGAAAAAATAGCCAGCATTTGTTGGGCTGAAGTCTGAAGGATCCCAGAAAAGAACGTGTCAAACTGCAACTCAGTCCAAATATTTATATGTTCAGGAAATGTTAGTCTTCAGATGCACACTGCAGGGTCTGCATGGATGCTTTCTTTGGCAGCATTGTGTTGCATACTGTAATTTCTCATTAGCAACAAAGCCCTCAACTACAGTCTAGCTCAGGAAAGCTGTAAATACATTTTACATTAGACATTTTGTTTCTCAATTATTTTCACATGTTCCTAATAAAGCTCCCTGCTGTGGGAACTGTAGGATAGGAATATGTCCAAGAAAACAGAATGTGTTCTTAACTTATTTTCCATACAAAAAGAATGACTATAGCTGATTGTAGCTATAATGAGAAATGATGGTTTCAAAAGAATGTTATGCCTTGTAGTTTGAATGATAGTTTGCCATTATGAGTGAGACAGTTAAATATACTTTTTGACAGTTCAATGAGACTGAAGTTTTATATTTAAAAAAAAAAGTTTTACAAATACTTCATTTTTACTACACTATTGCTGACACATAATGTTGCTAAGAATTCATATCAATTCTGTTATTTATTTATTTAATTGTTAAATTTCTAGCAGAAGTGTTTAATTACTTGTGGAATGTGGGTGGATTGGAAGAACAGAGATAGAGTTTAAGTTCTTACCATTTCCCACATTCCTGTCCTAACCCATGTTTCTGACCACTTCTAGTCTCTAACAAACGAGCAACTTAATTACTTTAGATTCTACTGTTTCAACTTAGAAACACACATTTAAGCTAAATTCAATACCTCTGAGGAGTTATTTCAACAGGGTTAACTTTTTTTCTTGGTAACATAATTGTGTTCGGCATTTTACAGAAAGAGGTTTCACAATTTATTTGTTTTGAAGAGATAAAAATAGTCATTATTAATATAATAGCATAGCTTTTCTTCTTTCTTCACATCTATGACCATCAACCCAAGATCTATCCATCCAAGTGGATGCCCCTTACAACCCTCACTCATCCCAGCTCCTCTCAGCCTGCCATCCAGTGTTTGTTGCTCTCCTCTTTCTTTTTCCATGTCTTCTCTCCTAAAGCACCTGGGCAGGGCAGGCTGGTGGGGGGAATAAAGGAAAAAAGAAAATACCAATCACTTCCATCTTGCAGAAGAAGACAAAAGATTTGACACTAAGATTTTGCAAAGACTTCAAAGCTGACCTCTCCTTGGTAGTTACTTGATTAAATTATCTTGTTATTCTGTATCCGTAACCCCTTATATGTCACACCTCCCATGATAAACTCTGGGTTAAGAATATCTATAAAAAAACTCAAGACTCCTTGGTAATGCTAAAATGGAAACTAAAAATGATGATTTAGATTAATATTTAGAGCTGGAATGTCTTCTCTTAACATATGTTATCAGCAGATCTGAAATTTTTAGTTATCATAATTCCTGCCAAATAACAGCAATCTTCAGTATTTCATCATTCAAAGCAATAGTCCTTTTTTTAGTTGAGAAGGCAGACTTTATATCAATATAACTTTATCCGGTTTGTTATTAAATATTAATGTGGAAATTAAGTAAGTTTTAAGCACTGGGTTTTAAGATTTATTTTTCATTATGTCTGTTATAGCAAACCTTTATTAACATTCTGTGAAGTAAGAAATCTACAGCATCACTAATAAAACCTTTTAAGTGGTAATCCTTCAGAATCCTTCCTTGTAATGGCTGAGCATTTGCAGTACTAAACCAATGAAATTCACACATACTGTAATGGAGTAGTAGAGCGATTATTACAACATTTTTTCCAAAGTACCATGGGCTTTAGATGATTAGAGAGTAGTCTTATGTTTTAAACTTTCTGCCAAGAGTGAGGCTTTAAGTTGAGTTGGATTGTGGATAGATTGCAGTATAATGTATGTTGACAGTTTAATAACATGGGTTACTATCCTTAGTTTGCTTTATGATGTAATACGTCTTTATAGGAGTCCTTGGAGATTTCTACTATGATTTTCAAGGCAGAGAGAACGCAATAAACTAAAATACTCTGAGCAGGATTTCTATTTCCTGTATACTTTGGAAATTTTCCTGAAAAATAAATAGGTGTTACAACTTTTTAAAGTTTTTCTGACATGACTTTTTGTTTTTTTAGTCATGTAATAGATTTGAAAGGTACACTTTATATAAAGTTATACATTCTTTAAAAGTTCCCTTCTATAATGAATGGATTTATTTTTCAGATCTCTAGGGGAGTTTTTTTTTCTGTAAAACAGAGTAATTGATTTTATTTTCCCCTCTTTCAATTCATATTATACATATATTTAGATTATGCAGTTTGCAAATATTTCCAAGTAAAGGTCACATATATTTGGGCTAATTATTCCTCATGTTTTGACAAGTACATGCACAGCAGTGGTTAAGTATCAAGCAACATAAATCTAAACAACAAAATAAAATATAGGAATTCATTCATTCTTTAACTGCTTTCATTTCATTTTTAGAAGTAATTGGGAAAATAAACTAATTAGAATGGAAGGAAACTATTGCTTTAGATTATATTTCAGTCTAAGTGGAAATAGCTTGAAAGGTTATTCAATCCACTTTAATATTAAATAAATTCAATCACTAGTTTTTAAAATATTCATGCAAAACTAGATTTCATAAACATCTGAAAGAAAATTATTTACTATATTTCTGTTCAGACTGTATAAAAAGAGATGTTAATTTTCAAAGCGTAATTGCTTTTCAGAATGGTGCCTGTAGATGATGTTGTTCAGAGGTTTCAATGTTTTCAAACGTTACCGTTAACATATCATTTGCTGTGATTATGTGTATATTTTTCTAAATAGATGATTACCAAAACAATATGATATTCTTCCCTACACCAGTTTGGCATAACACACAGAAAAATTGTCAGGACAGTTTTACAAAGTGTTTTCAGTATGAACATTTTGCATGAGCTAGGCTCCTCTGTCCACACCAGTACTTACGAAACATTGTTCCCACTCACATTGCATGAAGAAAAGTTTGCCCATCTGAATGTCTGAAGTAAGTACATTAAATGTAGGTTGAAATAAATCTGTACTCTTTGCCAAATAAACATTAGCACATCTTTTCTTGACGTATGTACAAGGTACATTTTCCTGTTAAAATAAACCTATTGTAGAATAAGACTTGTTAGAAAATTCCTGAAGAACTCATGGAGAGACCACCAGCACAGAGAAGATCAAATGATGTGATACAGATACTCCATAAAGACAAAAAAATGGAAGCTGGAGCATCTGATCGAAAAGCTTTTCAACTATCGTTTGTCGCCTTCTCTGTTCACCATCCTTCTGCTGAATCTGGGTAAATGCTGCACCCTGTGATGTCCCCGAAGCCACTCAAGCCAAAATCACTTTCATATTCCCCACAGGAGAAACACTTACGTCTTTCGCCATCAGTGGTCACACCAGCCTCTTGCCAAGAGCCTGAGGGAGGGCCATGCTTAACTGACAGTCATATCTGCATGCATTTTCATCCCTGGAAAATTTGAGCACACACACAACCATGACAATTGCTTAGGCTAGTACCTCTGACAAGATAATCCTGACTGTTTAAATTCACTGAACACCCATGATTTGCTTCCACCCCACTGCTACACTGCACCTCCACAGGCTGCATTTGAGCATCCTGCAGGTTGTAGCCTGAAATACAGGAGACCAGACATCTAAACATCCTTAGCAAACTGTGCACACAAATAGGTGACAAATGAGGTTGGAAAACTGGACTATTCAACCCCACCAGCCATTGTCAAAACAGTCTTGATAAAAAATTTGATCCTGCAACCATAATTTTGGCAGCCTACTGGAGCTTCTTGGGTTTACTCC
Source organism: Gymnorhina tibicen (assembly GCA_013399875.1). Lineage (NCBI taxonomy): Eukaryota > Metazoa > Chordata > Aves > Passeriformes > Artamidae > Gymnorhina > Gymnorhina tibicen. The sequence continues at coordinate 94,934 of VXAZ01004545.1, read as the reverse complement.
TCTTTTTAACTTGCTATGGAAATGAAAATCGTACCTAGCTCCCTGCTAGTCATAAATAAGATGGTTCCTCATTGTGTCATTTGGCTTGCTGAATGACTGGCAGACTTCATAATTATTTCTGTGACTGATCATATCTCTTACTTCGCCTGTGCATCCCAAGAGGATTGCTAAAAGAGCATATAATGTTCAAGACAAATTTCACTGAGACAAAAGAACGGCTTTAGCAGAGAAAATGATTATTACTATTATTATTATTTTTAGTTTACCTGATATTTGCCTTGTGCCTCCGTGTGCACACACCCACCCTTATTATGACTGTGTCAGAGGTTTGTATGTGCCTGTTTGTATGTGATCAATTTTCTCTTGACCAGCACACAGACAACTCCACTGGGACTCTCTGGGGTTAAGATCACAGCTTACTACAGCTTCACCTACAAGGGTATCTGGGAAGAGGCAGTAGCACATTGCACATTCTGCAAATCATTACAGTTGAGAAACTGCAGTGCTCAGCTCACCAGCCATCACTGGGCTGCAGACTGGAAGTCTCATTTGCCCTCTACATTATTATGAATATATATACTCCAGGATCAGGTTTCAGTTTCTGGACCACTGAAATAAAAAGTCATTATATTCAATATAGGTATAATTTTAAAAACCACAACAAAACAAACAAAAACCAAGCAAAAAAACCCAACACATACCATCAGTCAATTAAAAATTAACCTCAAAAACAATATAGAACTTCTTAGTCTATGCAACTTCTTACTCTATGTCATAATATTTATGGATATGTTGGAGAAAAATGTGAGTTATTAGCCTGTGAGTTACCCTAAGCTTCTACAGAAAATATATTTCTTTTAGATGATTTTGAATAACTGTATGAACTCAAATCTTACAAAGTCCATTTAAAACCTGATGCAAAGAGAAGTTAAATGTTTAAAACCATGGGCCAGCACATTTCATAACAAAAGCTGAATTTTGCCTCCCTGACTTCTTTCTACCCCTTGCCGCAAGCACCACATTTGCAGCTGAAACCATACAACTGCTATTATCAGTATTTGTTGAACCTGCATCTAACATCTTCTGATATACCTGAGCCTAAATAATTGAGGCATCAAACCCTTCAATATGCAATTGCTTGGTAAATATGCTCAATCCCGTCCCTGGAGCTTTTTGCAGATAACAGTGAATCAATGCCAGACACCTGACCCACTGATCTTCACTCTCTGTCTTCCACCACTAATAGCTGATAAATCTGCTTTGTTGAGAAGAGCAAAAAGCAATCAGCACAGGACTCCTTCATGTGAAATATTTATTTGGGCAGCAAAAGCTATCACTGTCACTGAAACTGAGTGACAGCAAACCAGGGTACTATTTTGACCATTATGCGGAATAAGTACAGCAACCAGGGTTTGTGTTCACAAGATTGAAACATTCAATCAATTTCATTGTAAACTGAATCCCCCAAGCAGGTTTATATGGGATCCTATGTGGGAGTTTTCTTGGCCTCCAAATATTGCTATATCTGATTGAACAAACTATCCAAAGAAAATATATTCATACCAAGGAACTGAGTAAAATTGCTACAGACAAAAGGTTTCTATACCATTCGAGTCACACAAAACAGTAGTGCAATAAAATGTTGATGCATCAAATATGTAAATGATTAGATTAAAATTATAAAAATCATTGCAAAGCATTAAAGACAGAATTGGCAGAGTTCCTACCAGTTAAATCTAATCTCCAGTACACATCAGCTGTAGATTGGCTTGTCTTGTTAGGTAAACAAAATGTGTCTTGACTGTCATTGCCATAAAATATTAATGCACTGGAAGTCTCTAAACCTTGCTAAGCATAAGGCCTATTATCACACTTAAGAGCAAAGCAATCTAATAAATCGCTGGCAGTATAAAAACTAAGTCAGCTGGCAGAGACAGTCATCTCCCTAAGGGATAGTAAGAGACTAATCTTCAACTACAGCAGCTGCAGTTCCAGAGAAATTGTGTTTCTACTGCTCAGTACAAATACGTTTGTGCTGAATTCTGTTATTTGAACTTTAATGGAATCATTAGGAGTACCCCTACATTATGAACAATACAAAATGAACTAACCATCTATGACTCAGGTTTATTATAGGCATAACTTTTTTTATAGTTGTGCTTGGTCTTTGTTGCTTTTAGTTACATCCAAACAAAAGCTGAACTGGATGCTTCTGCTACACATTTCCTAACAACATCAAGCTCATACATAAATAATCTTCTGTGTTTACCGAGCACTGAAATGATGTCCTTAATTGAAAACAACTTACTTGTTTGGCACTGTTGTGAGGTCCTTGAGGCTGTATTTAACAATAAACACAATATTGTCATATTCTTTGTAACAGAACAGATAACATCATGATTATGTTATTTTTATGGTGTACTTTGGGAACATACTGTGTGATTCCAGAGAAACAAATCACCAGAGACATACAAGACTGCACATACAAAAAGTAGTTCACAGACAAAGTCTCTTAGCCAGGATATTATCAAAATTATTTAGTTGCTATATTTGGTATTAATAGGGATTAATATGACCACAAAATGGACCAGAAAAAGCCCGAAATATCAAGAATTGCGTCTTTAGATAATAGAAAAACATTTCATAGCAAGAATGCATGCTGACAAAAGAATCTTAAAATACGTTACAAGCAAATGTTGGTTGTTCCTGAAAAAGATTTTGATATGACAAAATACTTTTTTTTAATATTTTATTTGATGGCACATTTTCCATTCAATTCTATTTTAAGTGGATATCAATAACGTAGCGGGTGAACTCTTTTGATTTTTCAGTGTAAATCTTATGAACTCCTTTCTTTTCTTGACCGCTGGAGTCCATCTATTTGGTCCTGCACAAATCTGTGGAATATTTGAATTTGAAGAGGATATGGGTAGTTCAAACCCTGCTTAAACTCAATGAAGTCAGGTTGCTCAGGGCTTCATCAAGTCAGGATTTGAATCTCTCCCAGGACACCGATCCCACATCTTTACCAGTCAATCTGTTCCAGTATTTAATTGTCCCCATGGGGAATATTTTCCCCTGACATAGTCATAATTTCCTGTTTTCCATCTTCTCACTCTTTTTTCTACCACTCTGCACCTCCAAGTCTGACTACATCGTCCCTATTTTCTCCTATTTGATAAGCATAAGTTGCGATACGGTCTCACCTCAATCTCCTTTCTGAGCCTGAACAAACCCATATTCCCCAGCCTTTCTCTATGTACCATATGTTTCAGTCCTCACCCCTTCTGGAGGACCTCCACAAGACTCCTTCCACAGCACTCCAGATGTGGTTTCATGAGGACTGAACACAGTGGAGTAATCATCTCACTCAGCCTGCTGGCTGCATGTTTGATAATACTTCTACACACCAAAACCCACAATGGCTGAAGCCACACAGGACTTATGAGTTTGAATGTCATTCAATATTGTGCCAGCGTGGACTGCTACAGTAAAAGTGACTGTCATCCAGTTATAAATTATCTGTACAATATAGTCTGAAAGGCAGGTGGAAGAACAGAAGCATGTGAACATGCAGTGAGAAATCTGAGGCATTTATGTGGCTAAATATTTAATATTTCCTGCCACTGTCTGTTATATTTTGCCATTGTAAACTATGCCTTTCCCCCACCTTTTTCAGAAACAGTGAAAATTGCCCTGTCTATTCTTCCATCTGTCTTTTTCTTTTTCCTACATCTATCATGATTTTGGTTTTTTCTGTGACATCCTGACCAGTTCATCAATTTTCAATGTTGAACATAATTTTAAGTTTTCTGGAAAGGCAGAGAGAGACTGTAAAAAAAGCTCTATTTACCTGCTAGGGATGTCAGCTCATAAAACTGCATGAGAAACTGAGAAAGTTGGATCTGTATAGATTCAAAATAAGATAGATGTATATAAAAGCATATTTGTAACAGAAAAACATACATCAAGCAGCTCCTGCATGGCATTCTTCATAAGAATAAAGAGGTGTAAGTAGACAGTGAAAGGCAGAAAATTTATATTGATAGAAGGCAACAATCTTTTAACAAAACTCCATCTGCAGAAATCATTGGTACAACCTATCACTAGTAATTAGTATCTTAGCAGGATGCCAAGATTAGGCATTGCTGTAATATTTGTTATGATTGCCTACATTTAAAGATCCTTCAGGTTTCAAAGCCCAGTGCTCTACTCAGGAAAAAAAACAGTTGCAAAGTTGCTTAAGGAAACTTAATTGACTCCCTTGTGCACACCTATTTTGATACAATCTTCATGATTACCTACTACATGATTACTTGCTATTGCCTCAAATACTGGTAATAGCTAGCTTTGAAGTGTTTGCCTTTTCATCTCCAATAGCATTTATAATGTCTTCTTTTTCTCCTAAACTTAAATATAAATTATCAATACATAAACTCACACAGAGTTTCAGGATGCTTAAACTGTTGATTCCAGCACAGGAGCAGACAGTACCTGACCTAATGACATAATGCCTCAGAGGGAGATTCTTTCACTGTTAAATCAACTACCAAAGGAGGAACAGAAGGGACTGCCACTGGTTTTGCAGTTGTTTCTATCATCAGACTAAGTAAAACCTCCGGATCTAAAGTCAAGAACATAAGAGCAACCAGTCACTTCTCTCAGCTGCAGCAACAGTTTTTTCTGTGTTGCAGCCCCCCTATCCTGTTTCTCTCCATAGCTGTAGCAATTTCTTTTGCCTGTCGTGGCTACTATGAAATTTTGTATTACTTCCTTATACTTCCTTCTAACACCCTGGCCCTTACACCAGTTCTAGTGGTCCCCACAGGCAGATAAAAATGTTGCTTTCTGGTTAAGAAGAAATTTGCAAGAAGGATCCTAATCCATTTCTGAGTCTTTGGGATCTTGCTTATACTGTAAACTGGATACAGAACACAACATCTCCCTGAGGCTGGTGAAACATGAAACATCTTTGCTGTCAGGAGACAGGCGGAGTCAAGGTGTTTGCACAGGAATGACTGCTGGGATTATCATGCATTTCAGGAGTGCTGCCTAACATCACTCTTCCTGCAGATGGAATGGTATTCAATGAACTCCCTTCTACCACAATAGCTGTGCCTTCCTAGGTACCTATTTAAATATGTGGTCCAGAAAAAGTCAGTAAAATATAGATAAGGCAGTAAAATGATTTTTAATAATACTGTGGATCCATGAATAACCTTCTCTAGTACAGTCCAGTTACAAGTCTTTGTGTATTTCCTGTCAAGTCAAACCTGTGATTTGCAAGAGATGTTCATATAGATGCCTAAAAACTGTCAAGTTATCAGGTAGCTTTTTACTGAAGAGTCACCTGGAAACAAATAGCAATTCTCTGCTTTCATCACTGAGCAGTTTCATCAAGGTTGAGACATATGAAGCTAGATCCTGATCTTGTTTAAAGAGACAAAAAAAGCTTATCAACTTAGCAGATTCAGCCCAGAAAAAAAATCAAAGTCTGGCTCATGAAGACGAATCACTGAACCATTGCTTAATTACATTTGTTTAAAGTAATAGGAAAACTGTGGCACCTGCCTCCACAAGAAAACAGGAAGGCTAAAAGGATAGATTATTAATGTAACACTTTGCTAAAGTGCTATCTGTGTTAGGCCAGCTAAATGGAATCAATTTGTCAGAGACTCTGACCTACTCATTAATATTTCCTTTCCATCAAATGGGAGAAATAACTCCCAGATGCATTTTATTCCCCAAAGTACAAGGGATATAATCCTAACATATCACACTTACTCTGTGGTTCAGGCTGTCTTTTAAAAACAGACCAAAATAGTGGTATAGACGTTTTGCTCTGAGTTCACACTTATTTGGGGACTAGGTGTTAATGAGGTATAGCTGTTTTCTTGAGCATTTACTCACTGGCACTCACAAGCAGATATGCTCTGTAAAGAAAGAAAATGTCTAAAATTGTTGTGGTTATTGTCTTGGTACTTTGTGCACAGTCTTTGCTGATCCCACTCCCGAGTTTGTTACAGTTCAGAAAAGTCTAAATAAATCTTAAAGTTTATGAATTCTGGCAGTTACTGTCAACAGCACAGTTCAGACCTAGAAGATATTTTGCACCTGACTAAGGTTCACCCAACAAATAAATCAACAGTCCTTTAAAAATCTTCCAGAAAACCACATTCAAGCTTGTTCTGTATGTTTTTTAAAAGCAAGGGACATCAACTGAACATTGAATCATAGAATGGTTTGGGTTGGAAGGGACCCTGGAGATTATCTAGTTCCAATCCCCCCACCACGGTCATGGATGCCACCACTAGATCAGGTTGCTCAGGGCCCCGCCAACCTGGTCTTGAACAGTTCCAGGTATGGGGCATCCACAACTACTCTGGTCAACCTGTACCAGTGCCTCACCACTCCCACTGTGAAGAATTTCTTCCTCATATCTAATCTAAATCTTTCCACTTTTAGTTTAAAACCTTTCCCACTTGTCCTATCGCTATATACCTGTGTAAAAAGTAACCTCCCCATTTCTTGTAAGCCTCCTTTTCATAATGGAGGGTGCTGTAAGATCTCCCTGGAGCCTTTTCTTCTCCATGCTGAACAACCCCATCTGTCTCAGCCTGTCTTCATAGGAGAGGTTTTCCAGCTCTCTGATAATCTCCATGGCCCTCTAACAGTTCTACATCCTACAACATCCTAACAGTTTTATATCCTTATTATTCTAAGGATCCCAGAGATGCATGCAACAGTCCTGGTGGGTCTCACCAGAGCAGAGCAGAGGGACAGAATCCCCTCCCTCAGACTCCTGGACATGCTGCTTTGATGCAGCCCAGGATATGGTTGGCTTTCTGGGCTGTCAGTGCACACTGTTGGCTCATGACCTATTATTATCCACCAGAACCTCTGTGTCTTTATCCACAGGGCTGTTCTCAGTGATTTCTCTCAGTCTGTACTTATGGGATTGCCCTAATCCAGGGGCAGCACCTTGCGCTTGGACTTGCAGAATTTCATGAGATTCCCATAGGCCCACTTCCCTCTGGATGGATTCACTTCCTTCTGTTGTGTCTGTTGCATATGGTTATTTTGAATACCATCATCTGATATTTTCTTGGGTTATCCTCTTAACATCTTTTACATAGCTTTGCACAAGAAACTGAAAATCTTTGGAATAATTGATGATACTGTTTAAAATCAGCAGCTGGATTTAAAGGGTGTAATTGTTGCAAGTACTGTGATCATCAATCCTCCTTCAAAGTGCTTAGTTCCTCAGAAGTCTTTGTTTATTTGAGAGAATTTTATTGATTTCATCTCACTCATATTAGGTTTCCTGCAAAGCTTCATCTATTTCCAAATGATTGTGTCAACAATGTTAACCCAGGATAATCTAAGTGCAATGATTTCCACTCAAATTTGGATATTGAAGAGAGATATATCCCTCCTGTTGTGGTATTGTATAGGTAAGTGGAATTATCCCTTTTTTAGTTTGGACAGCGTAATCATAATCACTTCTTACTAGAGATGTCAAATTAAGTTCATTGTATTTATTACTGTAGTCACCATTTGCCTTTGGAATTCCCCATTGTCTGCCAGATTGAGGAAAAACTCAGAAGTTAATATAGCAGTTTGCATGATGAAACAAGTAGTACTGCTCAGCTTGCCACGATAGACAGACATCAGCTGCTCAGTAGTAATGGTTTCCTATCCAATGGCTTCAGCCACCACTTCAGGAGAAACAGATTATGCAATTACCCCACTCCCTCTCCCTTGCAGTCAGGTAAGGATCTTGCCAAAAGTGCTTACATGCATTTCTGCAGTCTTGGTCCAACATCCCTTATTTCTAGAAAAGAAGTTGAAAATGTATTGTTCATTAGAGCATCTCCACTAAGTCTGGGCCTCATCTCCAAAGGACCTTTTGAACATAAGCCACCATATTTAGTGTAATTCACACGATTTAAAGTATTTCACCTTTAAAGAAGAGGAACAGCTTCTTTCCACCATGAGCTTGTCTATTCCATTTATAATGGTGCACTGAGACCTGGTGTGTTTACAGTGTCCCAGGAATGCAACATTATGAACCCTATTCTTTCCTCATATTATTTTCAGCTTCTGTTAGTGACATCTCCTGCTTTCTGGACTGCCATGGATATTACCTACTGAGCTATGTTTTGAGCACAGCTATGTGTTAAAAATAGCTCATTCATCTAAAAAATCAGGACAGTATTATTAGACACAGTCACAGGAAATAAACTTATTTTCTATCTTCTACTCAGGTTTCTGCTTCATTACTCTTCAAGAAGATGCTCATAACTACTGGTAAATAACACTAAAACCTGTTACATTCATTATGAATGGCCCTTCTGAAAAAGAAACTTTGCTTTTTGGATGCTGATACGATGTAGTTCCTCCAAAAACTGACTGCCAGTTCTGCATAAGTTTGAAAGTTTTACAATCAAATGTTTTGCTGTAGCAGACACATCATTAAAAAATTAGTTTCTTTATGTTTTACAGGTAAGTTTCCATAGCTAAGTTATAAGAATAAATAACAATTGTTAGTGCTTCAAGCAAGTTCAGTCATTAATGCACTGGTAGCACTCCAGCAACCTTATCACTACCTGAGCAGATAGTTAGGGTATAAGTCTACCATTTAATGCAGTAGAATAAATTACGAAATAAACCAAGACATAAATTCATCTGTTTGAGTAGTTCAGATGTCAGCCACAGGATTTAAAGGAGCTAAAATTTTAGGAAACATGAACAACAAAAAAATATGAATTAAAAAAATCCCCAAATTCTCACACTAAGTATGTTTGTATTTGGGAATTTCGGACAAACTTCAGAGTCACAAAAGTGAGACTATGTTACAAATAAAAGGAGCAGACTTGCAGCAAACACACTAGAAATTCTTCAGGATTGTGGCACAGGACCAGTAGGTAAATTGCAGAATGTAATCCACTTCATAGAAAAGGCAGCAACCAGCATGTGGTAATGCAATGATTTCAATGGCAGGTATACTCCCATGTGATTAAGCAGCTGGTATAAATCATACTAGGTTAGAGCCAATTGTGTAGCAGTAAATAAAAAAAAAAGTAGATAAACTGACCTGTTTGATGTATATCACAATAAGTTAACCCGTATTGTGGTAACATTAGATGCAAGTAAATTCCATTTTTCTGGCATTTACTTCCAGCTACATGGTTATTTAGAGCCAGATATTGTAAATATATTGTTAAGGCCACTCTGTCAGTCAAAGCCAGTGACTTGGCCTGCTGGAATCAGGCTTGCTGCCACTTTTGTACTGCAAATATTGAATATGCCATAAATTTACGGTGCTTTGTTCTTCTTATTGAAACATTTTATTTTATAAATGCCTTAAGCAATACTTACTAAATTTTGCACTAGAAGCATCTTCCCCTACAGAATGTGAAGAAATTATTCGTTGACCAAGTATTCATTTCTCAAATGTTCTCTAAAGTAACAAAACTGTCAAGGAGCTTTGTGCAGAAAAACTATTTAAAAATACAATATTCATATAATATACTTCCCAGTATAAATACACACAATTTTTTCCTTTAATTTTCCCAATTTAATTAGACAGCTTAAGGTGGTGGCCTTCTGTCATTTTACTTGAAAGCTGTTCAGTGACATTTATGAATCTCAGAAGTGGGATGATAATGCAACACCCTCCTCTCCAATCTAATTTCAGTTCAAATAGTAGGCAATTTCAGAGTAAACAGCAGGAAAACTGTGTAGATAAAGAATTTTGTCAAAGAATTTTGTCTAGTTTCCAAAATTGCTTAAGCTGATGAGCCCTTCCCAGGATAAGAAATATTTTTCTACACTTTTCTAAAGACCTGCAATGCTGAGTAATTTAATTATGTCAAGACAGGGCCTAATTGCATGAAATATTGAGCTGTTGCATATTCTCTGACCAATGACCACACTAGAAGTCAGTTTGTAAAGAAAAATGTGTTGTACCAAAATAACCACATTGAGATTTTAGCTCAGTACTTTTTGTTATTTCAATTTTTGAATGTAATCATGCTAAATGAAAACCTATTTTGCTTATAAAGGTAGTTTCACACAATATTGAAGTAGAGAAACAGTAGTAAGCTATTTGAAGGCAACTGGAATCAGATTTTTAAACTATTAGGACAGAACTAAAAGTTGTCACAAAAGTTAAAAAGGCTCATTTGAGAATTTTTAAGTTTTCTGTAATTCATGCAAAAATTATTATTTCCCGATTAAATAAAACTAGTTGTCACTTGCTACACAGCAGTCTGAATATCTCACAGTTGCTCAGACGTTATTGTGACTTAAATCTACTTTTGGTGAAAGATCTGGTGGATCATTTTCCCTTCTATGAGTCATTGAGAAACAAACCAAGAACACTGGGATGAGAGATTAAAGATGAGATAGTCACAAGGTCATCTCCCTTCCCCCTCTGCCCCTTTCAGAATGGATCATTTCCTCAAGGAAACATGAGGACAAAATACAAGTACAGGTTTGTTTCTTAGCTTGATTTCAGAACAGTACCAAATCCATTTCTACGAGTTTCAACACTCTTTTGTGCATGGTTAAAACACATACTTCATTCTTCCTCCTCTGCAGAAGATAAGAATCTAGGACACGAGTTTCAGAATAATCATTGCAAAGGAAAAATTAACATCAGAAAATATTTGCTGAACTCATATAATTATGAAAAGCAATTTGGTAGTGAAGCAAGCCCTGCCATCACTAAGCAATGCAAACAGTTGAGTACCAAACAGCCTTAAACATGAAGTTTTCCTTTGTAAACTACGACAAAGGATAAGCTTGTCTTTTGGCAGGGAGTGTATGAGATAGCAAAATCTGTGTGGCAGCAAGACCTTCGTGAACTGTTGAGTCATTTCAAATTCTTTGCTACTCCTTGACTATCTGAAGTCTAACATAAACCCTGTCACATCTAAAAGCCTCAAATGCACCTTTAAGTATTGCTGGAACCCCCAATAACTCTGCCATAAACTTGCCACAGGTTCTTTTTAGGCTGACAGGGTCCTATCCCATTGCTTGGGCTGACATACACTTGTAATCATTGCTCACCTCAGCTCTAAAACTCACATTTTGATGAGAATTGCAACCATGGAGAATCTTTTTGCTGATATACAGGATTTTGTTGTTGAAACGAAAACCTTTGACACAAAGCCAGGAAGAGGACGACCTGAAAGTAGACTGATTTCATTACCTTACTAAACATATATATTCTGGCAAGGTTTACCATGCCTTATGTTTTGTCTGTAGTGTAGCTCTGTGTGTGTGCAATGCAGACTAATGCACACATCACAGAAAACAATAGCCTCATCACCGCTGGAAATGTGAAAAAAAGAGACTTGTGTAGTAATCAGTGATGTGCAGTGTCATAAAGTTTTTAGATTTGCATATTTTCAATTGTTGTATGCAATGCATTCTCATTAGCAAACACTTCTAGTGTCCCTAAAAACTCCTTTTACATTCATCTTCATACCATCAAACAGCAACTCATGTTGAAACTTCATACAGCACTGAGACCTACAGTTGCAGCCAAACATTTGAGAATTACTTAATCAATCAACAATTAACTTCGAAGTTCAGGTGCTGGGAAGATATTTTGTTTTCCTATGAGACCAGCCTCTTTTTCAGAAGCACTAAGGATATTGCAGAATGCTCACTGTTGTACCTGGGGGCTGTCCAAGGAACTGCACTCACTCTGTCACAAGCACATCTTTGTCCACAGTAAAATGTCAAGCATTGTGATGTTCACATAGATGAGTAGAACTGAATATGTAGATAGAAATTTGTTTTGGCATTCACTGCTATATGACCTGTTGCCCCCGGAATGTTTTGAAAGTGTCTCAATGAATGAATGGATGAATGAATACATGATGGACATACTTTGTGCCATCCAGATAACTGAATCAGGAAATAAACATAGGTGTCCTGTTTTCACGAGTCATCTCAATAAAAAATAAATGTATATAGAATAAGAACTGATCTCTCCTCCTTTAGTATAGTAAATCACTATCCTTTGTAGTATCAGCCACTTTATTGCAATATCAGGCTATTTTAACCTATTTCTCTGTATTTTGAACTGGCTAGCAGAAGCCCTATTTTCTAAACTCATACTGTAGTGGAAATCTGCATCATTTGACACACAATGCTAAATACCACATTTGACAGAGATGATTTTCATTTTTTACAGTTACATATTTTAAATTGAAAATATTATTTTACTATTACCCAGTTTTATAAAAATGAAATGCATAAATGTTCAAAAGACAGAAAGAAGGACAATGTTACCTACAGAGAACTTACCTCAAAATGTGACAGAAACCTGTATGGTGAAAATACTGGTTTGCCTAGAAACAACCTCATAATTTCAGTAAAAATATTCATAAATAGTGAAAAAACTTTATTTTCATCTAATATTTAAGGTGAGTAAAGCACAGAAGTCTGAAACTGCTAGATACAGTCAAAACTATAGTCTGCTAAGATACTTGTGTATTACTTGTATAGAAAACAGTCGTAAGGCATTGGATTTCAACCTGAACCAGATAATCTGCAGCAGCCCTGAGATACCAAACTATGTCCAAACCAGTTACCACTTGCAATATATCTTAAAGCTAATATATAAATAAATCAAATAGATAAAAATATATATGACTTACAGACTGACAGGTGCAGAAGACCGGGTCTTTTTGACTTTATTCTAGAAAGATGCGAAATGGCAGCAGGGTATTAAATTTTGCCATAGACAAGAAAACCGAACAGTACTCCTATATTGCAGCAGTCTAAGAGAAATTTCATCAACTGAATTCAAATTTAGGCTCAATTTGGGGTTTTTCTGCTTAAATTTATAGTGGTAAGCAGAAATTTTACAGAAATAAAATAAAAAATGAGAATTGAAACATACAGCAATGCAGAAAATGAGCTCTGGACTCAATTGTTTTAGAAACTTGTTTTCTGAGTCTTGAAAGATATCTAAGTTCTGTGTTTCTTGTCTCCTGATTTGTCAAAAAAAACATGTTTACACATCCTTGTAATATGATTTCACTAGCAAAATATATTTGAGTGTATGTAATTCTCTAGTAAGGTGTTGCTATTCAGCACTCACACCAGGGGACACATTCGGTGTTCTTCCCCAACTCCGTAACCAGGAAATGTCTCTGTAAGTTAATGAAAGATAGAGACCATCATGTTGTCATTTTTTCCTTTATTTTGTTTATTCAAACTTCTTCAGGTTTTCTTCTGTTCATTTAGTCTCTTCTCAGAAGCAGTTTGTCAAGCAGTTCCAGTTACCTTTACATGTGCTGTTGCTCATTAAATGTATCAGAGAGCACCTACTCCCCCATCAGAGGGGATCTGAGCATAAGAGACCTATCAGCAGGGCTCAGAGCTGACCAGTTTGCAGGGGAACTAGTCTACATTCTTCCTGGACAGAGAAGCAGAGTGTTCAGGTATTTTAATAGCAATGTTTTTTCCTCCATCTAATCATCCTTATTTTTCCCATCTTTTCTTCATCTTTTTTTCTTCTCTAAACTAAAGAACAAGAAAAAATTAAATAGAAGGAAAAATATCACTTGGTATTTTCCAGTTGCAGATGATGTTCCTAGAAAGAGCATTCCTCTTAGCAGATTAGGGCAGATCATACATCTTCTGAGACCATTTTCACCACTGTTATCTTCATAATGAGCCCAGCCCTATGTTTCCAAAACAGACTTTTTAATACCTGACTATGAATGATTTCTAGTTGCCTGAAAAAAAGGGCACTATTCAGTACAGTCAAAGAGCATATTTCCTCAAAAATGGTTCCAGAGCAGCTCCTTCCTGAAGTGGTGTTGCCTTCAGCTTAGTCAGTGGAGGGAGGCCAAGAACCCAGTCTTGGACCCTTGCACTGCAAGTGCCCCTCTTGCAGGTGAAGGTAAGATGCTTCATGTTCAATTGCTAAAACACCTCCATGCCTGTGAGTGCCATCATCTCACTTTCAAAGAAGTAAGCAGGAATTGCTGTTTTACTATCCCAGGAGGCAAGAGGAGAGGAAATTCTCACCTTTTAGAAAACAGCTCCTCAGACACAGGGCTAGAGATGTGCCAGTGAAGCAGATGCTCTGTATTCAATTTCTACCTGTCAGAGGGGTTCCAGTGGGAGCCAGAGCCCTTGTTGCAAAGCTAGGACTGTCTTTGTGAGCTGCTGTTGTGTTACCTTGTATAACTCAGTGCTCCTGTATAGGTGGTGTCAAGGTAGCAGTTTGTCCATGTAAAAACTGGACTGTGACCAAGTGCTCTGCACGAGCAGAGAGACTGCCCTATTCACCTTGCTCTTAACGCACCTTGTGAAAAAGATTGGGTCAAAGAGGGATAAGAAAAATTAGTCTGTGGCCTAATACCTGTGGCCTAACACCTAGATGAGGAGAAGGGTTCTGCTCGCTGAAAATGCCTGGGGCAGGGTTATGTCTTTCCTGGTTTTGGGAATGCACCAGTGTACCACTAGACAGTACAGAAATGGAGAGCCATTGTCTCTGGTAACACATTTATGACTTATTGATGGTGTAATCTGCACAGTGGCACTCCAAGAAATCTTATCAGATCAAGACTTATGACTGGCTCAGCCATAATCAGGCTGTGATGACACGTCTGATCAGGCAAGTTATTCACTGCTCAGCCCTGCTAGTATGTAGGTTCTGGAGGCAAACTTAAACATTTGTCAGGGCACTTACAATCATGAAAATTGTTATTTTGGTTTTAAAAACACATGAAAGAAGGAGTTTATGCAATTAGGGCGGCTGGGAAGAGTATCCTGAATATCCCTAACTATGTATTTTCTCACTTTTTTAAAGTACAGCTTTTTGACAGTAAGTATATTAAATTATAATTTGGCATTTAAACATCAAGATCTAGGAACTGATAGTCCTGACAACTGTCCTTTGGTAAAAAACATCAGAGAATCACAGAATTGTTAGGATTGGAAGGGACCTCTAGAGATCATCTAGTCCAACCCCCCTGCCAAAGCAGGGTCACCTAAAGCAGTTTCTTGTCACTCAACAAAAGTGTTCACAAAGAGGCCAGCAAAATTTATTAGGGCACCAATGGAATTGTGATATAGGTTATCACCATCTCCAGATTTAAAAAAATTTCTCCTGAGTAAACTCCGTAACCTGAGTCCAATTATAGCATTTTCTCACAAATGCACCCAACCTTGACCTGACGGCTCACATGCAGTAGGACAGAGAGGGGAAAATCACATCTGCTCTAGTATTTGTTACCTTTTCTACTCAAAGCCTACTTATTAACCTAAAAGAAGAGAAAACACTGGAAGTGGCAATATCAAAATATACCTGCCTGGTTTTGAAACCTGAAAAATGCATCAAGAAATAGCTATTTTATATTCTTTGTTTTGTTTTCTCCCCAGTCAGAGAGATCTTCAGCAATTTTTGTTATTTCAAGTACACCTAGCTTATGATTGTCTTTTACTCCATAAAAATAGTTTATTCATATATTCTTACAGAAATATTTTGTCATCAAAATCCTATGTCATTCTTCTCTGTGTAACTACTTAACAAAAACTCTTTTGATATCAGTAATATTTTCACATAATAATGAAATTGCCCACTAAGTCCTACTGTTTTGTCCCTGCTGTTATCCTATGTATAAACCAGATGGGGAGGTTCTGTCTGGGCTCTCCTCCAAGAAGTTATCTGCTCTCTTTCTTGTTGGCCAAGCATATCATCTTCAATTTATAACCACTACCTGCTAACCCAAGGACATCAGGACTCTTCCTAAATTGTCTCCTTATTGAATTTCTGCCAATCCCTTGACAAGGATGGGATCTGCGTCTCTGAGTATGTTATACTTGAGCAATCTTTGTGCTACACTACAGCCACAGGATGTGCACCTGTTTCCCATACAAATAATGATTAGAACTGATAAAGATGGGAACGGTTTAGCCTCGTGTGATTTTTTTTTTTTTTTGGAAAATGGAATACAGTACATTTAAAAAGAGAAAAAATCCAGAATACCTGGTTTTACCAGAAATGAAAAAAAAACAAAACCAAAAGCACAAGACATTGGCAGGGGCAGCTCAGTGTTGATTTTTGACAGACTAATTAGGAGATTCAGTTAGAGCTGTTTCACTCCTAGGATTTGATTTTGACTACTGAGACCTCAGCACATCTGGGGTTTTTGTGAAAAACACGCTAAGAAACTCATGCCAAAGTCTGCATGACTTAGCTTTTGTATGACTTAGTTTGCATGACTTAGACAAAAGAATAATTACAATCTGGCAGAGTACTTTAATATTAAGCAACACAAACTTTACCAAAACTTATTGATGCCCCTTTTTTAGGGAGAACTTCTAAAGTCTTTTAACCTGTCAAGCAGTTATTTTACTGAGGAAGAAAGAGCTAGCTCTGATGACTAAGTCATAGATATGACTGAAAGGAGCTCTTCCTGACATTGATATATTGGGTCTAAAACCTAGACCTTAAACAGCAGTTTTACAGCTCTGGGTCCATATCACCAAGCATTTGTTAGGCTTATTTTAATTTCTGCTTCTCTATTGCACTTTTGGCATTAGCATTTTTGTTACACTCACTGTAGTATTTTATTTCATTTTATTTTAAGAAAAGAAATTTGCGATTTAATTTATAATTAAGTACTTTTTAAAAAAATATGAACTTAGAGTTAATGGACTACTACTGGAAAACAAATATGAAATGTTAGCAGTTACCATTAATCCTATACACCATGAGGATGTCAGAAAACATGTGGCAGGTAAAAGATCCTTGTGAAAATGTTTTACAAGGAAATCTCTGGGGCTGAGGAATAAATCTGCTGAGTATTATCAACCACTAACTCTGCGACTGTATCATCTCTGTCTGTTTGTGCCTTGGCTTTCATATCAGCTTCTTTTTCCCTGCTCACTCTCTCAAAATTAAATCCTTTAACTTTCATCAAACATCCACCATGGAAGGGAGATCAGAAATCTGTCATGAAGATCCAAACAGCTTCAGTAATTTGGCAAACAACTTATTTTGTAATCATTCCTGAAGCATTGTCTGATAACAGACAACAGCTGAGCTTGCTGCATTTTTAAACTGTTATGCATGATGTCTTGGTTTAGGTGCCTGCTAACATGCAGTCTGAAGACATGACTGTTCAAGGTGCCTGTTCTCTGCATTCAGCTCCACAGCATGGGGTCTGAGTGATAAAGGCTCGGTTTTGAAGACTAACCAACGTCAATGGGAGTCTAAAAATTTGTTTCACTTAAGATTTGTCCTCTTTCAGTAACTCTTAAAGCTTATTGTGTATTCTGAAGTGAACCACAACAACCTAGTCACAGGCTAAACACATTGGTTTGACAGTTCTGTGACATACATGCTTTGATAATCAGTTAGTGTGCATCAAATTCTGAGGAGAAAAGTTTATGCAGAAGGACTTCTGCTTCACACGGCACTCATTGACTGTGAATCTGCATAATTCTATATCCTGCCAGCCTTGTTGCACCCATACTACTACTCTGCAGTCACAAACCGACTTAGCAGTTTTTATCTCACAAAAGTTTGTGCCCCACCAAGTGAATGTGCAAGAAGCCCCCATGATGAACAACCAGAATAAACCACATGGTGAACCAAACTCCAAATAAAGGGTAAAAATAGATCACACCTGGATGGACTGAATAACAAGGAAGACACTGAAATGAGTCTTGAAGGAAAGCAAAATATGACATTTCTTACCTGTGCCATTTCTTGGCTATGTAGACTCAAAGCACAACAGGAGAATCTTGTTCCAGATCTCTGATATTTGCCACAGTTTGGAGAACCAGGAACAAAACTGTGAAAAGGACTCATGTGAAAAGGTCTGTTCTGTATATCAGTTCTCTTCCAATTGTACAACTATGAATGGCCCACATGTTTGTAATGCATGCACCATCTGAAAACCCTGAAGAAAAACCACAGCCTAAACTACTTTCCCTGTGAGTAAATAATTAGTGTTCAGTAATCAACATGGGGTATTTATTTTGCTTTCAATAATTTATCTTTCCCTAATTCTTTATTTCACACCCTCATTATAACTGAGAACTAGAAAGCAGGAGGAAAAATTATAAAGGACATGGTTTCTTTGAAAATGTGTATGAACTCCATTGCCTACCAGGCCACCACCTACTCTTGCTGTCTTTTGATCGTTACTAGTCCAAATCTACAAGTGAAATTTGAAAAAATGCCATGACACACACAGAGAATATTTATGTTGTTTATGCCGTACTACTTTTTGTCAGAGCAATATCAAGTAACAAGACCTGTTATTTTTATATGTTTATTGAATACTGTGTAAGCTGCAAAATATCTATATTAGCATATCTCAATGTCTGAGAAATATTACTGTAAAAAGCCAAAATTTTAAAGCACCAGGTTTGTATTTGTTTAGCTGTGCTTCGGGACAAGGGAGAGCTAAGCTACGTCTTAAAATACTGGAAGAGGTTTTGTTACTTTTATTATTTTATTGACGTAGCTTATGGACAGAAGTAAAACAGAAGAGAAAACAATTCTTCTGAGGAAATATTTTCTCAGGATAAACATGTATATCACGTGAAGCTGCATAGGGATAATATGCCACCAGTGAGATGATAAACTCAGAATGTTGCTGAAAATTCCAAATAATCTTTGTAAAATATTCACAGTGAGCTTTTTACACATTTACAATGGATATAAAGCAAACTTTGCAATCAAAAAATGGTCTATTTCAGATCCAATATTTGAAGGCCAGACTGCCCTGTCTCATTCCTGCACAGGGAGCTATTTTCTTTCAGTTCTGCCACATCTCACAGGGGACTGTTCTGATTATTGTCTCATCAGAAATAATACGTGCTTCCAGGCTCTCCAGGCTGGCCTCTGCTTTCACAAATGGACACATTTCTTTTCCAGACAGGTAAAGGAGTGATACATCCTCCTTGTACTCTAACAAGTACCAGTAGTGCTGGTACTACCTCTAACCTGCTCCTGTTCTCCAGAAGTAGTTCTCTAAGGCATCACCTGGTCCTCTTTATCCCTCTCCCTCCACTCTCCACTGACTCCCCGTGTTCTCTCAGAGCCACGTACAACATCCCGATCCTCAGACTTGCAAAGCAATCTCGTACCACTGTACACTGATAACAAGCAAATCCTCCCAGAACTACAGAAAATAAAAGAGAAGGGTCTCCAAGGCACAGGCTATCACTTGCCAACACTGGGAAGAGTCTCAAATGACAGGATCTCAAAACTGAAATGGAATATGTTTTCCATTTGGTACCATGGCAACTGAACAAAACCCAGTAATTGCCTGCTCCTCTCCTCACCTCCCAGATTCAAGGCAACGGGACTGACTACCTTTTAAGGATTGGAGCTTTATCTATCTCTTGTTGCCCAGAAAATGCAACAGAAGAGGGGAAAGAAAAAAAAGAAGAAGAAGAAAAGAAGATATCTTCAGAAAACTCTGAGCAGTCTTCACAAAAAAAAGAGATTTCTTGGACTTACAAGAGGAAGGACAGGGCTTCACTGCAAATTAAAAAGAGTAAAGAATCAGGAAATGCAAAGATCATGAACAGAAAGATTTTCTTACTTGAAAATGTGCTGGAGCACAGTTGTTCTTTTCTCTAAAGAGCCTGAGCATATAAAAAGTACTTCACAGTTTGCAGTCAGGCAATAAGCAAGTCTGAGAGACTGAATTTATACAGAATTGTAAATAGAAAGTAAAAAAAAAGTTGCACATCTCACTGTTAGAAAAGAGTTGGACAGTCATGACTTTTTGGTGATTGGCCTCACAGCACTACTACAGTGTATTGAACTCCGTTTCTGCACTTTTCTTGTTGCTACTTCAAATATCACAGAACTTGATATAATTTCCCCTTCTATTTTAAAAAGTAAAAGTAATTATTTTTAAAACATTATTAAGTTATCTAAAACATGATTAAAGAAAAGTGTAACTTTATGAAAACCATCCTTAAATGAAGAAGGACAGTTTCCAAAAATACTGCAATTTCATAAATATTTCATAAGGGGCAATATGATTTCATCAGTTTTGAATGTTGTATGAAATATTGCTGGAGAACTATATGAGCGCTAATGAATTATTAAATTCCATTTATATTTTAGGTAATGTCACAAAATATTTTTTTACTTCTGAATGCCTGTACATAAGACCACATACAATCTTCAGAAATTAACTTGATTTTAATTTTAGCATAGAAGATTTTAATCTTGAAATAAAAATACAAAATCAACCTGGCCACATGTCAGCAGAACACATTTTTTGCATGTGCTGTTTTACCAGCTACCTTCATATAATTAGAAAATGCTTGTACATTTATCATCTCAGACAAGTTACTTTAGGTATTGTGCAAAACACCACGCATTTGTAAAATAAAAGCATCCCTAACCTTACTATAAGGCAAAATCATCATTCTAAGCCTAAATATAGCTAGATATCATAACCAAAGACCCATATAAAAAGAAAAATTTCAGTCCTGCTGGAATTCATGTTCATTGCTAATGAAAGTTAGTCTCTCTTTAGCTGTCCAATATTTAAATAGATTTAAAATTCTCAATTTCCCGAGGTATAACACACCTTTTCATATTTTTGTGTATTGAAAACCTATCAACACTGAAACATTGCACTGAAATGTTTCTTTCTACCTGTGGCTGTGTGGCCTGGCTGGTGGAGGAAACTGTTGCTTTTCCCTAAGAATTCCTGGCTCAGGAACTCCTGGCGGTGTCCGGGCACCTCGCATACAGCTTCTCCCTCACCGTGCGATGGAGGCACGCGGCCAAGCCCACACAGAGCTTGCTAGCTCGAGCGGTATCAGAAGTAAAGAGTCCAGAGATGGCCCTTGCGAGGGATCCGATGTTTATTCTGACCGGCACGCAGGCTGGCCAGGTAGCAAGAGAGCGGGCTCCGCCCGCCAAGTTCCTTATCAAGGGATACAGACAGGGGAGGGACAACAGCTGAGGGCCAATGTGGTGTGACCCAAGGTTAGAGTGACTGTCTGGCTGCTGACCAACCAGGGGGACCCTCCTCACACAGGTCACAAGACCAGGTGAGGGGATCCTGGCCAGCTGTCTTGTGGGGGGTGTTAGATCTCTGAATTCACCCACCACTGAGCTGCTGAGCCCCCTGGTTCCCCAGCCATCCCAGCTGGTGGCTCGGGGACTACAACACTACCCATTCAATGTAAGGCCCACTACAGAAGGACTGAAAATGTTTCCATAAGCCTCATTCCACATGCAAATCTATGGCTAACCCTCATCATTTCTGGGCCATGAAACATTATTTTAATAGCAGAGCCTACCTACAATTAATCATCTGGGTAAACAATCTGAGCAAAAAAACCCCTCTGCTGTCAAAACGCTGTCACAGGAGCCAAGCTCTGCACACGTCCCAGAAAAGTGTCACTTGCCATCACAGGTTTTGCAGCCAGTACTGGTCAGCAAAACCCTCTAGCTCAATCTTTTCTCATTAGTCAGCATGTACTGCAGAAGCCCAGAAATGGCTTTTCAGAGTACAAATGTGATCCAAGAAAATGTCAATCCATATTGTCCTCTTTTTTCTCCCACTCCTGATGCTACTGGCAGGGCAGATGCTTGTGCTTCTTTTCAAATTTCAGCAAAAGCTTGCCAGCAGTGCCCCCGATGACCTGTAAAGCTGTCATAAGACAATGGCACACTTACAAGCCTCTGTTTCTCATGACAGGAACTGAGCTACATCATCATCATCCTATCTGCCAGCATAATCTGAAATTCTGCTTTCATGCCTACAGAAAACCATCCACAGGGTACAGGGGAAGAACTCCCCTCTTGTGAGACCCACCTGGAGTACTGCCCTGGGGTCCCCAGCACAGGAGGGGCATCCACCTGTTGGAGTAAGTCCACAGGCAGGATATGAAGATGATTAGAGGGATTAGTTCACTTGAGCAACGAGAGATTTTCTGCAAAGCAAAGAAAACATAGTAAATTTATTATTTTACTGTTATTCATATCTGATATGCTTGACAAAAGCAACATGGTCTAAAAAATAATAACGTAGTCTTGTCTACAAACAAATACTTGTTACGGTAAACTGCTGTAAAACAAACTGCTTTAAAGTATAATCCTCTAATCTTTTGTCTGTTTTGTGTTTTGTGTTCTTGATCTGCTCCATTCCAGGTTTGATTTGCATACGGGTAAAATTTGAGGTAAATTTTTAATTCAGTTAATCATCATATCACATATTTACCTTAAATTATTTATACATATATATCTCTCACTGATAGGAAAAATGAGTGACACAAGTTGCAGTTCACTCATTCTGCATTCATCAACAGATAAAATGTTTAAAAGGACAAAGAGAGACATTAGAAAGAGGTTTTGACTAGCATCTCCCTTAGATGCCCATATTTCCTGTTCTTGCCTTTGTTGCATGTCTTTTTCCCTGCATTCCCTCCTTGCTGAAGTTCTCCTGGTACTCACAGCACACCATTCAGCTCTAGTATCTTTCCTGGTGTAACAGCATGGTATTATTTGCAGTCAGGGACTGCAAATGGCCAGGTGTTTGAAAGAAATAGAGTGTAAAGTCTTCAGAGAGAAAGAACACCTCCTGTCCTACCTATTATACAGAAAGGTGAATGAAAAGCAGGACTTTTTCGCCTTTCTACAATAAAGCTGAAAAAGAAAATAATTAAAGCCTGGATTTCAAAGACATTAAATAAAATACAATGGATGCTGAGTTTAGGCTTCTGCCAGGGGTCTGGAAGTACAATGCAGGAAATCCTACAGATGATCCAGACATCACCTTTCCCAGCTTTAATCACTGTGGATCACATCTAGATGAAGAACAGAGCACAAACAGTGGGGAGGAAGGACACTTTACCTTTAACATGACATTGTATTAGTCCCTTTACTCTGGTTTTGGAAGCCAGACTCAGTTCTCTAAGCTGTATCACACTGTGTCATGAGCTAGAGTAACTTCTCAGCTTGTGACTGTATTTCAGAGGCAGCTACCCCACGTTCCTCTCCTGCAACATAAAATATTTAGTAAATGTCACCTGGCATCAGTGACCTTTTGAAGTTAATAAACCTTTTTCTGGCTCAATGGGAATTGTCCAGCATTTTTCCAGTGAGAAAAAATGTTGCTTGCAGTTAAACAGTTTGTTGTTGTGAGGAAAGCCACCTGACTTCCCCCTGCCCCCCTTAATTTTTCTTACTATTTTAAAAAACTGGTTATTTTTAATGCAAAAGGCTTTGGAAAACTACTTCCTTTTATTCTTTTCTCCACTTAGGGATATTTTAGCAATGATGTATAACTTCTCAACATTCCACTCTTTGTGCTATGTGTATGCCTCATCTTTGGGCAATCTGTTAAAAAATGCTGCTTTTAGCATATTTAGATTGCTATCAATTTAAGGAATGACATTCTTCTGGCTACTTGCTAACAGGGTGGAAATTTGCATTCTGATGACCTTTAAACAATTTGCAGCAGAAGAAAAAAGTGTTTAATATAATGGCTAGGAATTGCTACTAGGTCTTTCTCAAACTTCTCTC
Organism: Gymnorhina tibicen; assembly: GCA_013399875.1. Taxonomy (NCBI): domain Eukaryota; kingdom Metazoa; phylum Chordata; class Aves; order Passeriformes; family Artamidae; genus Gymnorhina; species Gymnorhina tibicen. The sequence goes on along the minus strand of VXAZ01004545.1, from coordinate 71,380 downwards.
TCCGCCTGATTAGGTACATTAACTGACTTTTTTCCACCCTCTGCTCTAAGCTGTTTCTTTCTGTTCTCGTTTTCCATTTGTTTATTTATTTTGCAGTCAGGACAAATTATTTTATCCCAGACATAGAGCTAAGCACTCTCAGAACAACTGAATCATTTAGTGGTGCTTGGTTTCATGTGTTTGTCAGCTGAAAATGACATTTAGCACAGGCTTTATCTCAGCTATGGTAATTACTGTACTGACATGAACTCTCATACACAGCACAGACTGTTTTCAACAGATGCAACCAAGCAACTCTGACTTCTCTGAAATAGTTTATCTGGCTTTCAGAGTGTGACAATTTTCAGACACAAATGCACACACCCCCCTATATACATAGAAACATATATAAAAACAGGACAGTGCTGGTTTTAAGGCAGTGTGTTCTTTCTTATTTCCGAGCCAATTCAATTACCCCATGCAAAGATAGAATAGAATCTCTGTTGTACATAGCTCTCACATTATGTGCTGGCTGTGCATCTTATTACACATGAAGGTTATTGTTATTGTAATGTATCTCAGTGGTATACCAAATGTTAGTTTAATGATGTAATTAATATGCTTGGATTTACCATCTGATGTTCTTAGGCACCACTTGTGTTAGCACGTGATGCTAGCAATTTCAAACATACTTGGAAACAGCAGTTTTTTGTTAAGGGAGTTGGCAGAAAAAGATAAAGGATTAATAAAATAAGTCACATTCTCTAACAGCATTTTAAAAAGATTTGTGTCAGATGTGTTCGACTGACACGTCAACTCAGAGTGATACTGCCTCTGAAGCTTGCACAATATGCATTATTTATATATACCTGAGCTTTTTCTTCATTCTTATTATTGTTATTACTGTTGAGTATAATAGGGTTTAGCACAAACAATTCTTCTAGAGTTTGAACCTTTTAATGAGTAGAGCTCATTTTATGATGGACTGATTTCAGTACTAAAAAGTTAAAACCAGCTTGTTGGACAAATTATGTGCACAAGAGAGAAAATGAGGGGTTTGTTTTGTTTTTTTCTTTTTTGGTTTGGTTTGTTTCGTTTTTGAGGTGCACTTCTTTCTCCCAGAAAAGATAACGATACAGAGTTACCCTAGTGTGGCAAGGATGGTGCTTGAAAATGGCCTTCACGTACACAAACAGAGTCAGAGTCCGAAGCAGATTCCAAATTAGTCTTTATCAACATTATTATTTATCACTCTTTACTTGCTAACCGTAAATGACTTTATTTATTAGAAAAGCAATTACGATCTTAATGAAGAAAACTGATGAAGCCTAATGTATATTAATGGTGGGAAGGATTTAGGAACATCCAAGAATACAGCAAGAAAAAAGTTTAAAAGATTTGTCTCATTCCGTACTCTCCATCAACATTTTACATCTCCATTCTTTACTACATCTCCATTGTGTTTTCCATATCACAGAGCAGATTGTTTATGGTATGACTTCCAGTTTTTTCTAAGTCATGCTAGAAACGTCCTAAGAGTACTTTTCCATTTTCCATGCAGAAACCACATATTTGCCAAGGAAATAAAAAGACACAGAAATGTTACTATTGTATTTTGAAACATACATATGATAAGAAATTAGAAAAATCAATCAAGGTATTAAAAACATAAGTGAAAGGATTTCTTTTCAAAAAAAGAAAAAAGAAAAACATAAATACAAAGAATATGCAAAAATTTACACTGAAATATGCTTGACACAAACAGCGACTACTAATCTGTCAAATGTTTCAGTAGACCTCGCACAAAATAAAGCATTCACTTAAAAGTATTGTAATTGGAAAGCATAACAATGAGGATTTTAATTGTCAAATATGGAATTATAGAGTTTTGAATAACATCTGATTTCTCCACAGGTAGTTTTTTCAAAGAATAACAAAGTATAAATATTTGGTATATATATATAAATATTTGGTATTTATACTTTGTTATTCTTTGAAAAAACTACCTGTGGAGAAATCAGATGTTATTCAAAACTCTATAATGAGCTAAATGTAATCACCAATGAGTAACAGAACATGCACAGTAAAAGAAGGACACTATAAATTTCTGGATACCAAATACATAATAGTGATATTTTTCCCCACTTTCTGTATTCTCCATCATCATGGACTGTGGGACCATACCCGCTCGTCTGGCAGCTGAGTTTCTTTAACCAAATAATACTGAAATGAGATATCTAAATATTTCAAGTATGGTGTTACTAGAAATACAGAATACATTTAGGACAGAAAGTATCTTTCAATCTCTGCCACTACTGTTTTGATCTTGAAACCACTCTGCCTTAAAGTAGAGGGATACATTAGAAAGCATCATACCACAGGAGGAAGGCAGAACTGGCCTTTTGAACTCTTCCCTCTGGTGAATGTTTTGCCTGTGGATTGGTGCCAGTTGACACCTCAGATTCCTGGTATAAGTAACTTGATATGGAGCCCTTGGAACAAAGGACTCCTTCGGTAAAGTATATCTATAGTGTTGAAGAAACAGATTTCAAGTATTTATTTCAATAGTAAACCTCTCCAAGTGACATTTTAGTACCCTTGCTTTCTTCTGCCCTCCCCATACTCAACTTTACTGAAAAAATATTTTTTCTAAAAGTTCTAACTCCTATGAAAAGACAAACACCTGGAACTCCCAGTAAATTCAGTACAACTTGCAAGAGGTTACAGCTGCTCAACTCAGCTGTGCTGCTGTACAACTCAGCATTTAAGCCAAGACAAAGACTAGTGGTGGGAAAGCAAATATATTTCATTTACATAGCTCATCCAGCAAGCTCCCCACATACTGTGGTTCTTTACTTGTACACTGTCTTGAAAAGACCAGCACAATGGAGTGAAGTATCACAGTTTGACCTGCAAACTCATGATAATCAAGGTTTTTAATGACTTATTTATGTAATACCCAAACACAAGCAAGTTTCTATAACCTTGGTCTGACACAATCCTGCAAAAACAGCTGTGCGAATTCTTAGTTACACAATTGCCTTAAAAGGACAAATCATTTTAGAAGGCTTCTCTCAGGTCAAGAAACATTGACATTTCTCCAGTCACACAGAAACAGAGCCTGCATATTAAAGAAAAAGACCTACTCAAAATAGATGTAGAGGGCAAAAGTGTTTTCTTATGAGAAATCAGACATCTTTGTACTTATAAAACATAGCTGTTGAATTGAGTGAGTCCTGTTTAAGTAAAGCAGGTCAACTCAAAAATGACAGCAAGATGTCAAACACATGCACAATAAAATTAAAGACCTTCTTCAACTTGCTGAAAACACTCAACACTTCAAAAATTTTTAACTAATACATTCTTCTATTAAATATAAAGTATCCCTTTTCTCTCAACCTATCTATTTATTCTTTATACAAGTGTTTAATAGCAATAGATGAATGCAATAACAATATTCTAGATACTTTTCCTATAGTATTTAAGAAATAACAAGAAGAACACAGTTATGGTGGTAAGATTTAAGATGATAAATTTCCATTATTTTAATTTTTTTTAGAGGCAGCTCTGTAACAATGATAATTCACTAGAGAAAAGGGAGAGGACAATGTATTTCTAACATAAAAAATACCTAGTATATCAGAATTATTTCCTTCCAGGTACCTTATTTTTGATGCAGAATGAGAAAGCTACAAAATAAAACCCAAATGCACATTACTACACATAATGTATCTATTTATCAAGGAGGCACCACACATAAACCAATAATCTATAGAAAGGCATGGCAATGAAATTCTATTACAGACCAGGCCAAAAAAAAAAAAAAGTGATTATAAATTTAGGATTTAGTGGTTGTTTTTGGGGGGTTTTGCATCTGAAGTTCCCTATTGTTCTTTAACAATCACTCCTTATAGAAGGCAAGGGCTCATGATGACTTAATCTTCCTTGCAGAGAGACAGAGCAGCTGCTGAAACAGTCTAGTTAAGAACTACACATTTTTCCTTGCTGCCTCCTTTGCCTCAGGAGGGAAATAGTCTGCTTTTGTCAATGTAAATGTAGGCTAGTAGTTGATTATTCCTCTTTATCACTCCTTCCTTACATGCCAACTCAGCAGTACCATGAGGTGTGCAGTAGGCAAGAAGGAGAGACTTATTTTATTCAGAACATTTTATCCTGTATTACAATACATAAAGCTAGCATTAACTGGTAAATTCATTTGGGGACCAATCTTCCCTCTCCCACATGGAAATCAATGCCTGTTTTTCTACTCGCTTCACTAAGAACTAGATTGGATGTTTCATGCTTTGGGAAAGGAAGTTTGAATACATTCTCATAACATAACACAAATCCCTGAGACCACAATATTCTCAAAGATATGCAAAGTACTACTGAGACTCTCAATGTGCTCCAAACCCAGATTTGAGTTTTAATTTATTTATACATGTGCAATGAGAAAAGAAGCTTTGTGGACATATTTTTTGTCTTTATTTCCTACTTTGCAGTTTTTCTCTTGTCAAGGGTTTTATTGCTCCTTAAAATTAGAGGCTTATTGTAAAAAACGGAACAAGAATTCAGTAGTATAAAAGTTTCTGTAACCTGTATGTTTTAAAAGTGGTTCAACACTCGTTTTATAGGTGGACAATTTTATAAAAACGAAAAAAACCCTGATATTCTTCCTTGCAAAATACTTTATTAGAGAGTCACTGAATAGACATGTAATCTAATGCCAAAGTTTTTGAGACTGGTAAAAGAAGTTAAGTGATGTAACTAACCCCATAGGAAATATAATTCTGACATATTAACACTAGTGGTAAATTTTTGAAGTTGCACAAGATGAGCTGAGGAAAAAGGAAACTGAGGACAGATGAACATCACAGTAAGCACACAGGCTTCGTCCTGAATGAATTTTCTTTAGACTTTGCTGTGATACTGGATTTTTTGGCTTTTTCCTCTGTTAATGGAGGAGCTCAGGAATAAAAAAAAAGAAACATGCACGACAATCTATTGGTGGCGGCCATTAAGGGAATTACCTTGCTCATTGAATGCCATTTAGCTTGGAATCAGATCCACTACTATTAATTTCTACCTTTTTAATGCACACTTTAGCTAGCACATGACCCATACTGTGTAACAGCAGTTATACCCCAGGGACTAGAGATTAACAGCATGTGCTACGAGTGGTTTATTTTACAATTGCCGTGAAATAAAAGCTGATGGAAATGAGCTGGTGAATTACTCTGCCAGCAGAATCAACAATATTTTTCTCGTCATGGAAAAGCTCACTTCTTCTGTCTTGATTTTTTTCTTCCTAATACTGGTTTCATAGAAGAACACAATAGTTAGGAGAAATTTGGGGGAGGGGAAAAATAGAAAAGCATGGTGTTACACACAATCCTGACATTTTCGTTGTATGCTGCAGTTCATCTGAATAAATTTTACCAGCTAAATCTCTGTGTCACAGTTAATTAAAACACAATTTGGGCATATAAAGCAACAGTCAAACGAAATGAAAATTATTTTTCAATAAACTCCAGTCAGTTAGCTTTTCCTTCTCATTAAAGGAACATTAACCCAGCTGCTACACACGTATATTTTTGGAGTGCTAGGGAAGAAAAGTAATCTCACAGAAGGGTATCAAAGTGGCTTTTTTTTTGCAGCCCATAGTGAACGAAAAGGACTGCGCCAAAAAAGTTGTCTCCTTAGCTTTTCTATTAAGCAGTAAATTAATTTCAGTTTAAAAAAGACGGCTAACATAAAACAGTCTATATTGTTAAAGAGCACGTAGGAAGCATGTGTGTTCTGACCTTTAGGGACAAACTGTGCTGAACTGCATTGGTTACCAGCACACAAGGAGGTTTTCCCCTTCCCAGCATGCTTCCCTCCCCAAGGAACTTATAGCACAAATAAATCTCATCAGCTACTACTTCTTTAGTGATAAAACACACTGAATTCGGCCTTTAAAGCTGCATCTTCTTAAAAGGAGTAATGGAAGAGTAGTAGAGAAAAGTAGTATCAAAGTTAGGCATCTAGAGAAGGAGTAAACATGCCAGTAGTCATAAATACATTTTGTCTACAATTAACTCTATGTTTTTCACTCTTGTCTGCATTTTACTTCAAGCAAATCATTACTTATCTTTGGTATTGCTCCAGGTTTCAGAGAAATTTTGAATTTTTCATTTATTGCCTCCCTGTTAGTCTGTAACACACAGCAGTTATTGCTAAGAGATACAGCTGACTGCCTGGCCTGATATTTTAGCGCCCCAGCAGCCATGCATGCCTTACTCAACTCTATCAGATAATGATATGTGGCATGATTTACATGTGCAGAATTGAGAATTCATTGTGGACCTATTTATAATTACAACACAGTTGAAAGAGAAAGACAATTTAATAGGTACTGAAAAGATCCTTGACAAGGCACAGAGACGTGACTCCACATGCTTATTTGTATTTGGAAATTGGTTTTTATCTGTAATTTTGTATGTAACAAGTATACTCAATCTTAGTCCTTTCCTCATCACAGAGGACCTAAGAAAATTTTGCTGATACCTTTAGTTGTTAGAATGGAGTCAATGTACAAGGAGACGCTGAAACAAACTAATAGGAAAAGAGATGTGGCCAATTTTTTAGAGATCATTTGCTGGTGATCTCCAAAGGCATTTTAAGAAACACAGCTACAGCTTTTCTATCACTATTCCTGATCATTAAAAGAAATTTTTTGATGCCGTAATTCAAAACAACCAATCTCTCTTTCCCCAAAAGCAGAATTTCCCTAGCAGCTCACCCTACAAAACATGTTTACTATCACCCTGTGGAACTTAGCTTTGCATTCATGAGACTGTTAAATTTTCTTATATAACCATTTCACTGTAAATCTTCCCACAAAATACTGAGTTGCTCAGAGAATGGAAATCAAACTATAATTTATTCCACTGATCATCTGAATTCACTACAATGTGGACAAGAGCTTATCAGAGTCTGACACCAAGAGTGACTGTCTGTTAATAAATCTTCATAAGGAATTGAAAAAAAAAAGCCAAAATGGAATAAACACTTCAAGGTGAACATATAAACTATTTTTTATTAGTTTTACACAGATGATCATTCTGTCCCCAAATGGCTCAGCTTCATGTGGCATTTACTGGTGAATGAGCACTTGATTATATTTGAGGTGTTTTCTTTGTCTGTTACTTCAGAATGCCTGTACACTAGAGTACAAGAAAATCCCTCTAGAAGTGCTTATAGAAATCTTAAACTAGGATAATGCAGGTTTTTCTTTTAGCCCATGGTTTACGCAGTGGGATCTCAAATGCTATGATGTGAGCTTGGCATATAAGATAGCTGGTACAGATAAAAAGTCAGATTTCAGCACCACTGACTCCAGTCTGCTGTAATGAGGACAGGTGCATGTGATAAACAAAGAGAAAGATAGATCAAGGTCTCAGTGATGAAACAAAAGTGATAGGTAAGAATGCATTTTCCTGACTACTATGGTCCTTGATATAATAGAGGTATATAACAGAAAAGCTCAAACCACAGACCATTAATAACCAAAAACCATGTTATTTCTTTTCTACAGAAATCAGGGGTTTAAACTGAAGGGGATGGTGGCAGTGAAACAATAAGCAAAGTAAACAATAAAAAGAATGTATCGTCTGGGTACACCACAGAGTCTTGATAAAACGCAACACAGTCATTTTGCTGTTTGCCTGTTTTTCACTATGTTCTGCTTGTATACATCTGAATGTATATGACATCATTATTTAATTTCAACAATGCCATGGGGACATGGATAAACAGAAATAGGGTCATGCTAATTTTATTCTCTACCAGCACTGACAAGGTAAATCTAAGCTTACTCATGTTGCTTCTTAGATGGTGCATTTCCAAACCAGTGTGGCTTTGCTACAAAAAGATATATATTTCTAATAAAGGCAGTTCATACCAACTTTTCTAAGTGCTTGAGGCAATAGTCCTTCTGGAGAAATTCTGAAAACTCGAGCAAACTGCAGGTGATAACAAAAGAAACAAAATGTTTAGAATGTATGATACCAGTAATGGTTGCCAGGTGTCCAGTTATCCTTCCTCACACTGAAGTGCACAAAATGAAATGCAAGATGATACTCTGTAAGTGAAGAGGGGACAGGGCAGAAAAGAACCCACAAACATTTTAATGTACTGTCTTCAGGCTAGAAGAAACTTGAAACTTGTATGGTTTGCAATTCTGAAGAACACTTTAGGAATTGAAGCTCAGTGGCTTCCACCAATTCAATGAAAAGGGCTCTTATTGCAACAAAGATGACATTTTTAACCACAAAGTATAAAAATGCATATAACTGGAGAAAAGGAGTTAAATTATTAAAACCCTCTAAAAAAAAAAGAATTTGGGGAAGAGGGCATCAGATGTTACAGCAAACGCAACCAGGCAAGGTATATTCCAGAGGGAAAAACAGCTAAAACATAAAATATTACAGGTTTCATGGTTTCACTTACTATTGATTCAATTTTGTGCTCAGTTATTTAATGCCAGTATTGATAAAAGCTGTCAAATCCCAATATTAGAACTGTGATAGTCACAAGCCACATATAAGAGAGAGATATATATAACTGATGCTTCTCTACACAACACACTCAACTCTGATATTAATGGCTGAAACTATAGCCCCCTTTTCCTTTTCTGGCATTCAATTATTGATGCATTTGTACTTAGGCAAGAAAGGTTTTATGATGTGGTAGACTTATTGGGTGGGAAGCATAAATAAACATCATGTTGATGTTGTCCACAGTCAAAAAATGTAATATCATTTACAAAGTAAAGCATCTGAAAGTGAAATTTTAAAAAGTATTCATAGATGACACAATCACCTCTAAAATGTTACTGAAGGCTCACATGTTGCATCAGCTCCTGTAGGCAGCTGAGGAGCAAAGAAATCCTCAGATCTGTTGTGCCACAAAGATCCTTAAGATGAAATCCTTGTGGATGTAAATGAGGTATGAAAACAATTGCATGGTGGAGCTCTCAACACATCCATTCTTCATTTCTCTGTTTTTAGGCAGTACTATTCATTAATGACAAATGCCCAAGTGGTCACCCCTCAGAATCCCCTTGCACATGAGAATTTCAGTACTTGAATTATACAATCGTACCAAATCATGACACATTTATAGACAGTTAAAAAATTCCAGAAGATGTGGGGTTTTCTTTTACCTGGAGAGATAGACAGTGCACAGACATGCTACAGTTGAATTTTCACAGGAACTGATTTTATGAGAAACAGCTAAAAGGCGTTTCTCAGGAAGCTGTATGTTGTGCAAAAGCCTGTTTTATACTTATTCTACTTTAAATATCAGAACACAAACTTATCTTTTAAGAGTAAAGGATGTCACAAAAGTTTTTTAGTGAGAAATTAAGAGGTTTATAGTGAATAACATAAAGTACACAAAAGCAACATTACAGCTATAGAAATATCCCGTTAAAGTAATTTACACAGATCTGGTGCTAAAAATAATCTGTTCTGTAAGTCAAAATACCAAAATGTGCAAATGTGACGCTTACCTTATATTAAAACCTATTCTGATTTACAAGATTACATTTTTTAACACATAAACGATGAGTAATTGTAGAATTCATGTAGTTCAAGATAAGTGTATATTACACATCTTTTAATTGAATATTTTATAAATGCATCTTGTGGTTATGATTTAAAGATGCAGCTGGAATACAGGGAATATTTAAATTTAAGTGTTGCAGCAATCAATATACAAACCTGTTTCATGTTTGCAACTTTGTATGACATATGTCCTCAGGTAAGTTTTGAGAACCAAATGAGGGTGACATTGATTCTAGACCAACCATTACGTTCACGTGACCAGTACAAAGCAAGGGTTGAACCAACCACATCCAGCACCCAAATCTCCATAGCACAGACACTTCCCTTACATGGTTGCTGTAACAAGCAGTATATGAAATATTCCACATTGAAAAACAAAATAAAAGCCAAACAAAAAAAAAAACCAAAAAAATGGGATGGATCAGATTCTGCTAAAATCACAGATAAATTTAACTTTTCATCCTGGAATAAACTGAGATGAGAATTTCCTGGGGCTAACAAAGCACTGGAATAGGATTAATTTTAACCGACCTCAGTAAACTGAAATGAGATTTCCTTTGGATCCCATAGACCTAAAGCATGCTTTTGATGATCCAGAACCAATGGCAGAGATTAATTACAGTTCTTTGACACAATGTACATTTTAGAGATCTGATGAAAGCAATGTTCTCCCTGCCACAAGCAAATGGGCTTGTTAAACTTGCGTAGCACAATAACCCTAAATTAAATGGCATCATTAAACTTGTTGTTACGGCACACGAGTTGGAGAGGAAAACAATCACGCATGTACTTGCAGAAACATTGAGGTTCTATTTCATAATAAATCACCTTCTGGAAAGAAACAGTCAGGGAGTGTTCTTCACAAAGAAATGATCATTTAAAAAAAAAAACAAAACATTAAAATTGTTTGAAATATCCTTATTTTCACTAAAAGTTTATTTAGGAAAAACAAATAAATAACAAAAATTAAAACCAACACAGCCAAGGGAAAAAACCCAAACCAAAACAAAACAAACACACACACACACACACACACACACAAAACTCCTTAGTAGATTTTGAAATTTAACATCTTTTCCAACAATGCCATGATAACACATGCTTTCTTCAAAACATCTATTTTGGCTTCCGGAGGAGCTTTCTCTGAAAGGCAGTGGTGATTACAATGCTGCTTTGCGTGCAAAAACCCTGGAGACAAGTCAAATTAAAACTTGCTTTCAAACAACCCTTACAAGGAACCTATCCTGCTAAAAAGTGGTTATACGTTGCATGTCTGCAGCAAAGTTTTGCCCCAACATCCCCATCAGAGAAATTTTTCTTTCGATTCAGGAATTCTAGGGGAAAAACCCACTCTTATCATAAAACTAACAGACCTTGTACCATCAACGTATATGTACCAACAGAACCATCACAAACAAGTTTTTCTCGTTGTATCATCATCATCCTTCTTCTCTCTCTTGCCTCTGTTTTTTGTCTAATTTTAGGTTCTGCGATAATTTTCTGAATGTTTTTAGGAACTTTTTTGGACTCTTATTTCTGTAAGTTTCATGGGACCTCTAACTACTTTCACTTTCCAAAGTCCAGGCTTCTTTATTTAGATGGTTTCTCTGAAGGACAGGGAACCTGATAGATACACACAGTAAAATTGTCCCAGAGGGAAATTTATCTTGGTGTGAGGAATTACTTTTTCAATTTCTTCAACCAAATTTTAATATGGAGAAAGAATTTCAAGTGTTAGAATGGGGTTCAGACCTGTAAATTCACACCTGGGAATGTGTGACTTCCATCTGGGACAGAGATTTCCAAAACTTATGGAAATAGTCTCATCCTTTTGTGGCGTAGTTTCACACTTGTGAAAAAAAATATTCCTCCCAACACTTTTGTCTCATTGATTTCTCTGTAAACTTGCTGGGACATGGCCAGCCATTTTTCATGAAGCACCAAGCACACAGTAGAATGAATTTTAATTTAGCACAAGTTTGCAGGAAAAAAATTAATACTGCCTCAGTATTTTAAATAAAATGCAAGTTAAGCTCATAGACAACGCCACAAACTTTTGAAAAATATTACTTGAAATTTCAATTTTTCAGATATTCTTCTTTACCTGAAGGTAATTAGATTTAAGGAGCATTGAATTTTAAGCTCAGCAGTAATGCCACTGCCTTTTCTTAGCCCTTTTAAAAGATGTCACATTAGGTTGCTGTATTTTCTTCAGCCTTTTCATGAATTTCCGTCTTAGCGCCCACAGTATCTTAAGCTGTACCATGGCTGAAATTTCAGGAGCAGCTGTAGTTCCTCACATGGATCAAATCCATTTTATAACTCTCATTATTACGTGATTATCACAATATGTAAATTTGTAATTAGCTTCATGGGCCTGGTTAAGGAGCATAGGTCCTTTAACTGTCCATGGGAAGAAAACAATACCACCAATGTCAACTCTGACACCTGAATTGGGTGGTGATTTCTAAATCTAGGTATCAAAAGCACTTACCTGAAGATACTGCCTCTCTGCACTGACTAGGCAGCAAAAAAATCTGTTGCATCACATTTGTGTCTATATTTACAGAGAGTCTTTCTCTCATTGTAGATGTATGTGAAAGATTTCAAACTTCCATGAAATCATTGACCAATTCAACAGAAAGTCAAAAAAAAACAGTAATATAGACCTAAAAAAATAATTATACTGTCTATCTGGAAAAAATCCCAGAAAAATCAAGTTACTTTACTTCCAATATACTTTATATGAAAGAAACATGAAAGGTATAACAAATGAAGGAAAGTGTACTTTCAGTTTTTTCCAAGAAACATGATTGCACGCATTTTGAAGGTTTTCATAAAGGCTGTTGCCAGTGCAGCACTTTTCAAAAATCACATCACTTTAAGCAACTTAGTCTTATCCTATTTGTCTTCGATTTACGTTTTTTTTCTTTGAGTTACTTTGACAAGTAATACAGCAGCTAGATAAATAGACCTTCATTTGTCATAGACCTGTACAGCTGTTCACAAGCTCTGGAATAGAAGAAAAGAGCATCAGCATACATCCTTCTGGAAAAAAAAAAGCGCATTAAATTTTTTGAGATGATTCCCAGGGATTCAGGAGAGGCTCAAACCAACCATATTTTTCCCCTCTCAGCTCAGAACACCCATGCTCTTCATACAGCCAAGCTTTTGTTAACATAATCAAGCACAAAAAAAAAAAGGTGGCGTACTTTTCTTTTCAGGGTGTTGATTTATTGTTCATGCAAAGAAAATATGGCCTTGGTATTTGAAGATCATGACAGAGATGAATCTGAGGCAGTATTTCATATGGCTGCAAAAGGACAAACAAGGATTCCTGTTTTAGGGAACGTGACAAGTGTATAGGCCTACAACACAAAAATCCTATGGAGCTTGTAATATGAATTTTAACATACTGCATGCAGCACAGTGACAAATTACGAGAACACATAACTAAAAGCATGAAAGTAATCTCATTCTAAGGGAAAAACAAATATCTCCCTTGTAGGAGTTTTTAAGTTCTGTTCCTAATATGTCTATTCAATAAACTTAATGAGGTAGCTTGTTGAAAAACATGGTACTTGACTTCTACAGACTGCTCTTTGCAGTACTGCCCTTAAATTCAGTGGCATGCTCTTGATCTAAATTAACTGTTAACTATTCATGTGTGCAGCAGTAAAGTGAAATTATAACCTTCTGTTCAGTTCTAAGAGTTATTTCCAAGACATTTCATTTGTTTGTTACCTGATTTCCCAGTTGTTGAAGAGTCCATCATTTCAGAATTCTGTTTCATTTGATATTACCTGGCCCATGGTGTAAAATTCTAGGATGGTTTTCAGGCCCAAAAAAACCCCACAAAGCTACTGAAGAAGTCTGTTCTCTCTCAGGCCAGTGCCATTCAGTCACCCAGTGAGAACAGATGAGATGCAGCCTGAAATGTATTTCCCTTTCCTCATCTCTTTTGTTCTGAGGCTCAAGCGGAGAGTCACCTGGTGTGGTAACAAACAGTCACCAGCTGCAATTTAGGGAGAACTCAGGCTGGGCTCACCCAAAGATCTGTCACTGAAAAAAGGTCTCTCTGCCTTGAGAAGCAACCTTGAGAGGCATCCCAGCTCCAGGGGAGGCCACCGTGCAGCCACACTGACCAGCAAGGAGGGCTCAAAGAAGGTTCATTTAGGTCATTTTATTTATGGGATAGTGTCTGGCTCATGGTCAAATTGCATACGATGGGAAGGGTGTGCATAAAACTCGCTGTACCCATAAACTTCTTTGTTTCTTGATTAAAGAATCTTGGAAAAACCACCCCTTAACTGTACAACTGGTGTTCCAATCTCATATGCACTGGTGTTCATAAGGTTGCTGTGCTCCTCTTTAGGTTTCTTTGGGGCTTCCTTGGCCCAGCTGCCACTCAGAACTGTATCACCTTTGGAGCCTGTACCAGCTGTTGTGAGTTTGATTAAGGAGTGGAGCCCACAAGTCACATACCACCCCACAAATACAGTTAATCTACTTTATTGATTCATAAAGGCATAGTACAGTTACCTCTTGCCTCTATGCCATAAATACATGACAGATCAGTGGTAAGAGTCCAATTATTTGATAAACTGTTTAGTTTAAGTACCAAAATTAATGTTAATTATATACTATGTTTACATACTTGCAGATCCAAAGCAAGGAAATAGCTCTTAGTATAAAATATTACTATTAATTATATTATAGGGGAATTCCTCATAATGAATAAGGAGCATTTACTTCATGATTTATCAGACGTTTGCGTATAAAATTATTTTAAGTAATAAGCATAATGTTAGAGCTAACAAAATCACAATTGGATGAAGCATTAGGCTCAAAGTTCCTGTTGCTGATCCTGTTGTCCCATCAGTTATGCTCTCCATCCCTTTTCAGTCTGTCTAGGACACGGTGTATCTTCATTTTGTGAAGATAGATGTTAATCAGGATACTTTGCTGTTCTGGATTCTTCTTAGCAATGTGCTCAAGTGATCATATTGCAACAGTATTCTTACAAATGTAAGTTTCATTCCAACTGGGGTAGGCAGGAACACTTGAAACAATCTATAGTTAGATTGTAGCTATTGGTAGAATGTGACAGGAGCTCAATAGTTACAGCCACATCCCACAATTTCAGTAGGATTGCAATTATGGATATTTCAGTGATTATATGTTCCTGCAGCAGTACTGTCTGTATAGAATCACAAAAGATTTTCATATAAACACATCCATTTCCAAGATATAACATTACAGTCTCAGGGGTTTCATCAGGATGTATTTCAAAGTGGCAAATACATTGTTCAGTGTCAAGACAAATGTCTTGGGATTTAATGGTACTATTTTCACAAATAAATCCCTGTTGATGGCATTTAACCCCTGCATCAACACCAACAGTTTGCCATTTGTTCCCATTTATTTGGGCCCATAATCTATGTACTAACGGATAGAGGACATTTCTGTAGTGATTTTATCCCAGAACAATTGCAGGGTATACGCTGTACACTGAAGCATTATATATTGTCAAAACATCTCTCCTTGATAATTTCGGACAGGACAAAGTTTGTCCATGTATCCAGGCTAACCGTCCTGTGTAACATGCATTCAGCAAAGATGAGCAGGTAGATTTAACTGCAGAGATATGGATTAGTATTGATAGTGGCAGAAAGATTTCAATTTCTCCCATCAGAGTGTGTTCCAACACTCCTGGCACACCTAATATGAGCTTTAGATGATGGCCGCTTTAGGGTTCTCTGATCCCTGGTTTGGAGAAGGAGCATTGTCAGGGTTTGGGCTAACACAAACACAGCGTTTTTCCTGCAATGCTGTAGGGTGTTGCGAGGGAAAATAAAGACTTTTTTTGCAGGGGACAGTCCTAGCAGGTCACCTTATTAGAAAAAAGCAAAAATCCACTTATGCTGACAACATCCTCTCCACTTCAATCATCTGTTTGAAACATCAGCTGCAGTTTACAATCCTTCGGATTGACATTTTCTTTCACAATTTTTCCTTATGACTTTGAAAATCCATTTATAGGGTTTTATTTAGCAATTAATTCCACACTTCAGTAGCAACACTTCAGTTTATTTTTTATTGCTTGCAGAGTAGCTTCACTGGATGTTGCATATACATTGTAATGAAAAACAGTGAACAGTAACTCCCTATTCACTCTGACCATACAATTTGTGATTACATGGACATCTATCAAAATCA
This sequence comes from Gymnorhina tibicen, assembly GCA_013399875.1. NCBI lineage: Eukaryota > Metazoa > Chordata > Aves > Passeriformes > Artamidae > Gymnorhina > Gymnorhina tibicen. The sequence continues at coordinate 55,571 of VXAZ01004545.1, read as the reverse complement.
CCTGCAGTCATCTCTTTTCTACAGTGAGAAGACTGTTTTCTTTTCTCTGTAAAGTGACTATCTGATTACTTTTGATCATTCCCATTTCATTCTCTACTGTCCCTAGTTCCGTTAAAACCTTTCTAAGACTGGATTTCTTGTAGTATGCTCATTTTAAAATGTCTGCAGACTATGGGCCAGTTGTGTGATGTTTTGTTCTCTATTTCTGTTCTGTTCTAAACATCTTATGTACCTTTCTCACTGCTGTGAAGAACTGAGATAAGTGTTTCAGAGTGCTGTTCACAGTCACTTCAAATATTGACTCAGGAATGGGGCACCACTATTTTCAAGACAATTAATTGTGTCTACAGTCGAGATTGTCTTGGCATCTGCATTGCTCCATATTTATTGAGGTTAGATATTAGCTGGCACTTCATTACTCACTTGGTTGTTGACAATCTTTTGCAACTCTTCCCTACTTTGAGTGGAGTTGTGATGTCGAAGCCTTGCCATCTCATTTTTCACCCCATTTCTAGATGTTTTTTGAAGATAAGCATCAAATGGGATTGTTGCCTGCGGAGGCAATCAAGGAATACCACTGACAGCATACATTCACAGTGAAAACTTACCAGTGGTTTCCTTATTTTAACTCAGTAATTAATCACCATTTTTCTGCAAATCCAATGTTCTGTCAGCCAGCTGCCCTCATCTGTGTTTGCTGGTGTGACTTAAAGCACACCAGCAGAAATGCAAGATGTGACTTGCCACGTTTATTTCCCAGCTGACTAACTAAATCTATTCTTTCTTATAGTTTCTGCCAATATGACTGATATAGAAGTAAGATGTAATGGTCTGTAGATCCCCAGACAGCCTTTGAAGCCCTTTTTGAAAACTTGTTCTCATTTGCTTCCTTACTCTCTTCAGGATTCAAGCAACAGGTTTTACATCATAAAGTTGGTAATGACTCACTCTAGACCCCTTGGGTGAAACTTTTTGCTCTGAAAATTCATTACTCTCATATTTTGCTCTAAAATTTTTTCCAGTAATGAACCTATTTAAGACTAATGGACACAAATCTAAAGAAAAGATTTAGATTTTATCACCATTAACCTGAATACTCATTTTTATATGCCAGCCATCTATCAGCCCTATGGAGTCAAGCGCTGGCTTCCAGTTTCTGATATGTTTGAAAATATTTTTATTATGTATTTTTATGCTTAGAGCAATTAACTATTCAAAAATCTTCACTACCTGCCTGATTAGATGTGATTTCAAATATAACTTTCTATAATTTGTATTCCTTCCATTGTCTATGGGCACAGTTTTAAATTTTCTGAAAAAAAAGACTTCTTGGTTTTTATAATTTTACTCTGCTTCTACACCTATGACACTATAAAGCAGTTATATCAAAACATGACTTCAAACCAACTCCCACCCCCCCACCCCAAAGATTAAATCAAATTTGTGGTCTTTTCAAATAATATAAACAATTTCCAAATGTTTGTGAGATATACTTCCAAATAAATTTGTAAGATTTAAATTCAGTTGTCTACCTTTGGTCCAAAAGTAGACATTCAAACACCAATTCAACACTGTACTTTAACAAAAATCAGACACAAACTTGAGCATTTCCAAGGTGAAATTAATTTATCGAAAACCACACATAGTCAGAATTTATATGTACCAGGCAAAAAAATTTGAGAAATAAATAGAAATGGGAAAGATCCCTTTTCTTTTTAAGATCTTAAAAAATCATTTCACCTTGCAATAGGGAGTCTTATAACTTGGCTTATGCAGCAGATCCAAGTGACAGGCAATCAAAATGTCAGCTACTGCAGCAGAAAATAAATAAGCTGTAGTTTTTATCTTGACACCTTTTAGAATTCTAACATCTAATGTAATTTTGTACTGTTCTGGGACAGTAATTACACAGAAAACAAATAATAAATGCATGCTAATGAGGTAAAGCAACAAGAGCTGTGCCCTTCCCTACGTTATCCAAGGAGTATAGCACGGAAGAAGGCACACAGTAAGAATTATCAGAAAAATGTGTCAGGACTTAAAACATAGTAAAATGTATGGATGTGTTTTATACACACTGCAGTGTTGCTGCAGGCTTGTTTTATACAAAGTTTCCTCACAGAGGTAGAACGCTGACTGAACAACAACCTGTGTTCAGCTGAGCCATTTGACCACGTACCTTCCGTCAATTTTATTTATAAGCATGCTGGATGATAAACGTACACTCAGTATCCCATGTTTTGACAAAAGAAACACTCAGATATATACGTAAGAGTCAATACATAGAAGTGATTAAAAGCAATATATTATTTATGTTGTTTATTAGATTCATAACAACTAAAATCAGGGAAAACAAATAGACTTACAGTTATTATACACAACTGTATTTTGAGATATGAAACTCACTATTCTTCACCTAAAGTCAGCGACCAAATTTAAAGTGATTTCCATAAGGATTCTTAAAAGTGAGAAACAGAGAAGTCTTGCAAAACTGAAACATTAACTATTTCACATACGAAACTAATTCCATAGCCAAATAACAGGGAAAAAAATCAAACACATAATTCAAAGAAAAGAAAAATCTGAGACGGTCGTGCCACTTTGTTGTCCTGCTATGCCCTGAAGTTCTGGTCTACATAGTCTTCAGGGAATACATTTCAGACAGCATTTTTCTGGTTGAAATACATCCTATGTCATGGAGCCTTACTTAATAAGCAGTCTACATAAGGTAAATGCAATAGAGCTCACATTAACGACAGATAATATGAACAAACACCTCCAGTTTATCATTTGCATAAATCCCGCTCAACCAAAAACTGTTCTTTCTCAATTCAATTTGTCCTAACCCGCATGCCCTGTACAGTGAAAACTCTCTCTACTGTGCAGCGTCATCCCTCCTGCTTCGCCTATCCCTTCTGAAGAGTTCATAACTATCCATTGCAGAACTCCAGCCATGGAAGTCATCACATCATGTTTCCATAATGGCAGCTACACCACAGCTTTACAGCTGCACAACAGCTTCCAGCTTCTCCTGTTTGTTACCTTACTCTGTGCATTGGTGTAGCACCCCAGCTGGCAAATGTGAGTATTTAGAGGAGTTCTACTCTTTCCAATGATATTTCAATATTTAACAGTCACATTTTACCTTGAATTCAATACTACCACAATACTTAACAGACTGGGACAGATTGAGAGAGCACTGTAAATAACCTCGTAAACATGAATCAGTCTCTAATAAACCCAACTCGCTCCAGAAAAGAGTATTTAGGAGTACTTGCAGCAGAGAATGCAAGATTGTCCAGAAGGAAATGAAAGAACAAGGAAATTATAGCCTATGCTGAGAGCTGCTCTTTGGAGATATGAATACATGATACCTGTCCACACACCATGGACTACAGATGCATCTTAAATTAAATTGCCAGAGTTCTCTTTTTCTCTTATAAATCAGGAAGTTTATGCAGCTTTCCAGTCCAAGGCACCATCATCATTTTCTCTAACCTGTTACACTTTTAGATGACCTAATCCTACCTGAAGAGTCAGTAACATGCACAGTCCATTATTTTAATTCTTAATTTACTTGTATGACTATACTGTAACACCATAGGGAGATTCTGAACCGGAATGAAATTTGTTTCTGTAAAGAGTGAAATCTGAGATCAGTATTTCAGTGATTTCCTATTCTGAGGCAGCAAAAAGAGATATCAGGGCTCATGGACCTCTTTACAACCTTCGCCTTAGGCAGAAAATCCTTAGGAGTTACATGTTCAATTCTGAAAACTATTTTGCAGCCAACAGCAAGTATTTCTCCATGAGTCAACTGCTAACACATTCAGATAAGCACAGTTAACAAGAATATCTCTAGAAAGAAAGCATTGTCATTGCCAGCAGAGGTTACATTTGCAGTGTCTACTGCAACCAATGCAATCTTGTTCTTGCTCAAATGCTGGCAAGAAATAATCTTGATCTGTCTAGGTGCAGCCTGAAGAGAAAAAAAGCTAAATCTCTGCATTTGTGTGATGTCAAGCCCAAAGTAATCATTAAAATATCCTGCTGATATGTAGGAGCTTTTAGTGGATCTAATTTAGCACTACATTAGCACTTCTTTGCCTATTCCTACCCTTAGCACTTTTGACTACTACGGATCCCAGGAGAGCATCAGTCTCTGCCGAGCAGCAAACCACTGTTCAGTTAAAGTCAGGTGATGCTCTGGGCCCCCATCATCACACATTTCCACAAAATATATATATATATTATTCTAAAGAAAGGATAAAATACATTTTAATAATTATTTATGACAGAAAAGCTGGTTTCTAATAGATACCATTCAAAGGAAGAGTTCTGGGAAGAGATTAAGGTTAAAGGAAAGACTGAACTGTAGTTTCTAACACCACTCCCTCACCTACCCCTGTATAGACAATTTCTGCAGGTCATTCTTGAAAAGAGGATTGGATATGGGTAGGATGCAGGAACTTTGTAGTTCACCCTCATGGCTCAGGCATTTTTCTTCCTGCAGTGAGGTCCAAAGTACAGAGCTACTTCTGGATGAATAACAAAGGGTGCCAAAAATTTTACTGCCATCTAACTATTAACTTTTCTGTAAATCAAAACATTAAAATAAAAGAATAAGACACTAAGTAAATAAAAGCTTAGATATGAAGATCCCTTCAAAATCAAAATCATATGTGTTTGGTGCCATTTCAGATATATCAGTACAATTTTATCAGCCTTCAAATGTCAACCAGAAAAGCACTCTTCTTCATAGTTCCTGTGTCTTATATGTAATCCCTGTACTCTTTTCTCAGAAAACTGTGATATCTCAAATGGTAGTAGGCATCATTTAAGGGCATTACTTATACAGAGACACTTTAATAAAATTTTACCTTCCTACCCTAAAGTGTGGAAAACTCCTCCTTGAAGCAATCTCTATTCTACTTCTCCCAAATCATCTACATCTATTTCTTTACACAACAGATATATTAGGGGGGAAATGGTGATTACTGAAAAGGGACAAACTTACAAATAAAATCACTCTCTTTGCCTTTTCTCCCATTGTAAAAGAGTTGAAGAGTAATGAAACAAATTTGAGTTAACCATCTTAACCCATCTAATCACCCTTTCCCTGTCAAGGCTCTCATGGTTGAAAGTCTTTTATATCAAATCCATTCAGTTCTTAAAACATTCAGTATTTCAGTCAATTAAACATTTCAAAAATAGTATATGAGTTAAAATTAAAGCTGTCTGAAGCACTTAATGCTGTGTAGAGTGGCTAACTTATAGAAGCTACCAGGGAATCATTGGGAAATTTCCACACTAGCACCAGGCAAAAGTGAAATGTGCAAGAATAGGTGAAACAGAAAATGTAGAGACATTGCAAATAACAGAAAAATCAGATACATGAATTGTTATGACCACATTCTTAATCTCATATAACCATTTACACACCAAGTTAAAAAAAACTGGGAATCAAGCAAAAAAAAAAAGCCTGCCTCAAATAATTGCATTATAGTCAGTCATGTCCTGCTAGCCACATTCCTAGATACCAACCAAGCTAATGCAAGTACTGCATATACCAGAGACACTGTGTTATCAGGATCCCACTGCTTCCTAACTGTCCAAGCGATAATCAATAAAATTTCATCTAACAGTATATAGTAAACGTCAGTGGACTGAAAAATCTCGTGATGGATCACTAAATGTCAACGTAATCTTCTGTTGTAAATATTCAGATACCAAGGTGGGTGAAAAAAGCCTACACTCCAGGTCAGCAATTTTTAAATCTAGGTTAGTAAAGCCATTCAGGTAGTAGTCATGCAATTTTCTACTTCAGAAGCATATTACTTTGTCTAAAATAAAATGCTTTTTTGAAAATGTCCAGCTGTGAGTGAGTTTTCATTGGGAAAGCTTAATTCAGATGCAAAATGGCATTTCAGTACAGCAGAAAGTCAGGCATCTCAAGAAAGGAATAGCCTTGCTATCAGGACACCTTTTCCGAAAGTTGTTTCATGCATTTCTAACCACCATACTCCTGAATATACAAGTAACCAGTGAATTAAAGATTTTTCTCCCTCTCTCCATCTTTTTTACTTCATCCCTTTTTATTTCCAAACCCTCCGTTTCTTCAGTTGTACAGATTTTATCACCATTTCATATGAAAATACGTGGAAAGTGCATAAAGATAGCTCATAACACTGGTGTACTCACTCAGAAAATATAATACTTTTAGCAATACTTGCATGGCAAAACACAGCAATTTAATCAGGTTTAGAAGAATGTTTCTGCCAAAATGTTCTGTCTGTCAATTCATTAATCTGTTTTCTTTAAGAGAAAAGAAGCAAGTATTTGTTGGTGACAAAAGAGTTTGTTCAGTTTCAAATCCAGGCATGAATTGGATGCACGAATAGAAAATACAGTTTACAACACAAAGTGATAGCACTGTTCACCATCACTCAGCAGAAGGAAATTTTTAAAAAATATAACACGCACATAGCAAAACTGGGCAAACTCAAGTTATTCTGGCTACATCTGAAAAAAAACCCCTCTTCTGAAGGAAAAACTCAGTGGACAAACACAGGGAACTTCCTATAAAAGAAGCAGGCTCTCTCTTGTTTGTAGTAGCTCAGCTGTATTTACAATGAAGTTTAGACACCACTATTCGGAAGCAAAAATAATGTATCACAGCCTGTTTGGAAGACTTACTGTTAGTCAACAGTTGTTGCCGCTAGCTTTAGAGGGCCACATTTTTCAAAATGCAGGTGCTTGGGTATGGTTTGATAAACACATCTAGGAAAGCACATCCTTTCAGTCCCACCAGTGTGGATTTTTCCCTGAAACAGAAGTGTGACGCCTTGTGCCATGAAGACAGCCTTGTGCCGTGTCTCCTGGAAAGACAGCAATGGAGAACTGCAAGAGGATCTATTTTGGTACTGCAGCCTGCTGAATCACATTAGACAGCAGTCAATTATTTGTTCTGAGCTATGGGAAAGTAGTTTTTTGTTCCAGCAAGACATAGTTTGAAAGTGAAAAACCCATTTAGCATTATGTAGGAAGAAAAATATATCTTTCACATCCCTTTGAAACCGGAACACTCAGTATTGCGTCTCCCTGCAATCCAAACAGTGCGTTTGCTTAACTCCGTTCTCCCCACATCACAAATTACTAATCTTTAACTTCTGAATTGGAGAAAATAACTATAGAAATATCTCTGTCCCTAACACCACTTTATTATGGAGTACACTCAGTATTTCCTTTACAAAGTAGTAAAGAATAAGAAAAACACTAGGTTGCACCCTCTTCCCAAGTCCTCAGGCCCTTTCAAAATCCTGACTAAATAAACATATCCCTTGAAAAAAAGCTTTCCAGGCTCAAGAAGTACCTCAGAAACTTTTAATGTTAAAAACTACTTGAGTATTACCATATCTGTCATTTAGAGAAGATCACAGATATTTCTGAAAAAATCAAGTACGCACATAACCCTTTTAAGATAACAAACATGGAGCGATTAAAAAAAAAAAACAGTGAAATATCTCTGAGGTTTCTAACTTGGGACTTTGGAAACCCTGCATTCAGAGGTCTTGCTTCCAGGTTTCATGCACTGGAAATAATACTTGCTAGTCTCATAACAGTATTTCTGAAAGTGGTCATTGAAAATACCATGAGAAGCTCCAGAATCACGGCAATAGATGTTTCAGAGAGGAAACTTCAGGAAGAGAGGAGTGATAAACAGAGACATAAGGAATTTTTAACAAATAACATTTATACTTTCAATAATGTCACTAAGTATAGAATAAAACATACCTTTCAAAATGGGCTAAAAGGTTAAAAACAAATGGAGAACGGAAGTCAGGATACTAAGCAAAAAGTCAACTGCTTACTGTGGGGTTCCTAATAGTTCAGAAAAAAAACCTCCTAGGAGAGCTGTTTTTAGAAATGGGAGGATTACTAAATTTAAGAGACACATGAAAAGCTAGAAGGTTTTGTATGTTAATACTCCCTTTTAAGATTATTTTTCCACTCTGCTGTATTAAATTAACACTTGTATTGCATTGACTTTAGAAAAAAAACTTCAAAGAACAGAAAATCTCAAAGATCAAAGACTATCATTTCCCAAGTTTACATGCTGCTTCCAAAAATGTGTACCTAGCAAGTTTCAACAGACTGGTGACAAAATATTTGCACAAAGTCATATTTAATTAAACAGCCAAAGATTGTAATCACCTAATTATATCACTAACCTTAGTCTTGCTCTGATTCTTTGGAAAAGGGCTCAGGCAGCAGCCAATAGGGAGATACTGGCTGTGTCCTGAGAAATGGGAACACTTACTCCATTATTTGTTTCTCTTAGCAAATTAATTTGTTGAGATCAATCATTGCACAAAGTACTTGCTAGCTAGCAAAACCACATGCTCCTAAACAGTCACAGCTGCAGTTACATTTAAAAGAACATTCATGTATTTAAAGATTTCATCAGCTGGCTCTTAGAGACATATGAATCTCATTTGTTTCGGTTCACTTTAAGTTCAGTGATCTCTGCTTTATTCATTTTTCTCTCAAGTCTGTTTTGAATTTCAGATATGAACAGCTCAAACAGGCTATCCTTCCATCCTGTGTGACTTCATCCCATTCCACCTTGAACTAATCCTCCTGCCTTCATATATGTGGTCTGATTACGGATACATTCTGTATTCATATGACTCTTGGGCTGCCTCTCTGTTCTTATAAGACTGTGAATTCCAGAAAAATCAGGGTCAAGTCAAACTGCATTTTTTGGACTATTTTACTAAAAGTAATCTAAGTTCTTTTTCTTTTGCTTTTAAAGTATCTACCACAAAATTTCTGATTCACATGAGCACATAGCACCTACCCTATATTCTCTTTGAGGTTTTTAGTTCAGAGTAGATTTATTCTGATCCCCTGAACAAAACTTTGATTATACAATGACTTCTACAACCAAGCCTCCCAGTGGCAGAGGTCACAGACAAAATTTTGCACAGCTATTGAACTGCACACAAGGGAAGTGCCTCTTCATTAAAGTTACAGATCTTGCAGTGAGTCAGCTCACAAATGCAAGTTCTATACAAAACCAGAAAACCTATTTCCTCACAAAATAGTTTTCAAGAATGTATATCAATTACACTGCAACATCAAAGAAAGTCTATCAGAAGGCTTCATTCAGCAATGAAGCACATATTAAATGGAAATTGCTCATTTTTTAGCATTTGTAGCACATTAAATGGAAAATGCAACAATGCTATTTACCAACCTATACTTTTTAGATTTAATTTTATTATAAAATGTAAAATTCTATATTGCCACAATTTCTTAATACATATATGTCTTGATACTGCTTCTCAACAGCCAAATATGGACCATCATATTGACGGGCATTTTTGTCTGAAAAGATTTTGATGTTTACTTCTCAAAGTAGAGCCCCTAACACAGGCTTTTGTAAGGCTGGTTGCACAAGATAATCCAAGCTGTTCACAAAATAAGAATGTTGTTCAGATAAGTATTGTTTGTAGTGTAGAGCTGAGCTCATTCTGGACTTCACTGCCAGCACCATGAAACACAGGGCTTAGGGCTCCTGTGTGTTTTTAAGCCTGCAGTACAGCAGTCATAGGAAACCTGCCTCAGTATTCACCAGTTAGTTGTCAGGAGAAGTCAGCTATTTGTTCAAGGTACCTGATACCCTGAGAAGATAAAAGTAATGAAAGGAAACTAAGTGTGCACGTCTGACAGGCTTTTTATGACTCAAAGCCAGAGGACTTGTCTATCTGTACAAGACAGAGAGAGTAGGAGAAAAATTCAAATTCAAATGGTAATTCAGAACCCAAATTTCCCAGACTTTAACCAAGGCCTTTCTAGTGGAAGCAGAAAGACTTGGTTTACTGACTTGGTTGCATCTGTAATTACGTACACTCTCTCCCATACTGGTAAACCTACTGTCGAGGAGCACAGCTGGAGGAACAAAGATCCTACACCTCTTACTGACAAGGAAATACCATGCTATGAGTCAGCCTGGGTGAAGGGATATTGAGAGCGTCAGCTGAAAAAATAATGTGTATTAGAGGAGGAACTGAACTTCCTGAGCAATCGCATCACTGCTGAAATGGAAGTGTAGCTTAACTGGGCCTACACAAAACCCACCTGGAAAATAGGACACAGCCAAAGCATTGATGCAGTTTGGATTATTGAGTTATTCTGAGGAGAAGGGAGGCGTTCACTCTCTGATAATTGGGGTTTTCTAAATCTGATGCCTAAAAAGGCTAGCCTGGAAACAGAGAAGGTACACCGTGGGGAGCCAGAGGCTATTTCCAGAATGGACCCCAAGATGGACGAGGAGTCACGAGTTCTTCCCACTGTTATGGGTTTGGTCCATTTGCATATCAGCACAAATTCGCCAATTAAACTTTAGTTAATAAGGTAACCACCCCCCCAACTTGCCCCCCTTCTCAAGATGCTGGTTTACACATTTTGGCCTAGGACAGCCTGAGTGTCCTTGAAGAGCAAGCCCAGAGAGGCTTTGTTATGTCTGTCTTAGCATGAGAGAACAGCAGCTAACAGGCTTCAAGACAGTTCAAAGTTACACACTAGGAATACAGAGAAAACAGAATTTGCAAAATATAAAAGCTAAAACCTAAAGCATCAAATGAACCTGAAGACCTTACCCTGAATTAGCAGGTGGGGTTTTTTCCATACAGATAACAGAATTTGTTATTTCCTCAACTATATGTAAAAGGAGATATACCTGTAGGATAGCTATTCTAACATCAATAAAACACAAACTTATGGGATTGAGAATAATGCAGATCTTATGGAGGGAAGAATTTGTGTTTAGAGACTGCTACTAGAAGGCCCAAATTTTAAGTTTGTGCAATTATAATTAGAATTATCTTTTAAATATTCAAAGTGATTTAGGAAAGCAAAAAGTCTGTGTAGGGTAAAATGCAGGCTTGCAACAACCATAATTTGAAAATATTGTCTTCTTATATAAGCAAATATGTGCATTACCTTGTTAGTAGAAAGCTTTTGTTTTGGTTTGAGTGTAAGCATTCTCATTTTTGACAATTTTTTTGACAACAATCATCTTTTCTTTTCTCTATTCCCCACATGTGCACACCATTTTTTTTTCCAAAATGTTATAAGCCATTGTAAATATGACTGTGGGTTAGAGAAAGAAAAAGCATTAAAAAAGAAGAACCCATACATTCTTTTTGTGAACGCAGTCTGCATATATTCCTGTGGAAAATCTGGTCCTAATTTGTTACTAAAAATACATGGTTTCTTCTGTACGTGAAGACATTCCACCAGCTTGCAATCATCAAAATCAGCTTTCATCTTTTCATGTTTGTGACAGAAGTTCTGAGAAAAGCGTAAGACATTATTTGCCCTCCCAATGATATCCCAAGTTGTTTGCTTTACTTCTGAGGGTAGTGGAGTTAGGCATGTGGCTCCAGACTACAGAGCTGGAGTATATTATTGTGTCCTTAACAATAGGCTGCATGGGGGAACAGCTGAATCAAGAATAAAACCTCCTACCAGCAACATAGTGCTTTTAATGATTTCCAGTCAATTAAACATAGCACACTTATTACTCTGTTATGTTGGTATGGAAAATATTCAGTAACTATTTCCTTGCTATAAAAGGAACACATGAACTAACTTTTATACTGTGGTCACACACAAACAGTCACAATTTTGTTCCACATGGAAGCTACAGAATGCTAAGTCATCTTTCTCACATTTGTTTTCAGTTTTCTTGGAACAAAGTGCAGACTACTAGCATTGCAAACACGTGCTTTTAATACAGCAAGCTGCCTGGAAAACATCAGCTAGCAGAAACTAAGAAAATCAGTGAGAAGCGGTAGTTGAATTCCTTTAAAGACTTCTAGCAAATAGAGTTATTGCAAAATGTACAAGTATTTTTCTTTCCTGAGTCGTCAAAATAATTCTTTTTACCACTGAAAAAAAATTATATGAGCCAAAGACACACATTTGAGTGTCATATGCTTGGGTAGAGGGAGGGGAAAGAATAAAGGGGTCTGAAGGGACCGTAAGAAAGAGAAGTATGTTTGCTAAATTTCATGTGAGTAGGATGCAAGTGAGTTGGAATTAGAAATATCTTGGAAATGTAAGGAAGTGGATTTATCTCACACACAAACTCGAACAATGTTTTTTCAGATGTTTTTAAAAAATGGCTTTTTAGATATTACTGTAGTAAATACACTCAAAGTGAACCATATAAACCACTAATTTGGCCTGAGTCGCTTAAGTGTGCATTTAGTTTTCCCTTTGCAGTGAATTCCTGTTCACATAAAAGGGCTGGAAATAAACATTTCCTACTTTTGTCAAATGCAGGCAAGTTTTAAGAGGACTCTGGAAACATTTGAAGGATTCTTGAATCCTGAGATCATCTGACTGTTATGGTTTGAGGTGTTGTTTCTTCACAAACTGTGAGACAAGCATAGGATAAGTGATTGTGGACTCTTTAATATATAAATTTAATAATTTTTCATTCATTATAAACTGATTATAATTCATTATAAACTGATCATCATGCTTGGTGACTTCTTTAAGTATCAATTGCATGGATAGTCTGCTGAGATATTTTTCTGTGAGCTGCACATTACCACCAAACTTTTTCACACAGTCCTGTCTGCATAGGTGTCACCACAGATCTAACCCAAGAAAGGTAATAGCCTGAAGTAGCATTTACTTTCCTCTGCTGCTAAACACAGAAAAGGTGTACTACCAACCTCTGCTCTCCTCCTCACCAGAATACTCCTGCCAGATGTGAAGGAATCATCTGCTGGAACAAGTGTTTGCCCTGACCACTTTTTTAGTACATTCTGGCTGAAATTGCCAGCAAGTTTGTCAGCTCTGGCCATACCAGAAGGCAGAATCAGTTCTGAGATCTAGAGAATGAATTATCAATCTTTTGCATGCTAGTCATAAAACTACACTAATTTTATTAAGGCTCAGAAGAATGCTTTCTTCTATGGAGGTAACACATCATCCAAAGTAAGGCAACAGTGCAAAGAGCACTTACTTAATTTCAGCCATTGCAGAATCAGGAACATGATATTTTAATTCTTGCAGGAAAAGTTAAAACTACAGTATAATTGAAAAATCACAGGTTTGACATTACAAAATGGATGAACCTTTGCCTTTAAATAAGCCACTCTGATTTATGTCATTAAGGAATGCATATTCTCACTCCTGGCTTATAATACTGAATCATTCAAAATTTCCCAGAAAAAAAAATCGTGTTTTAAAATGCAGAAATGGTTTGTGGAGTGTTTAGTCAGGATACCCCATTAATCAAGGGGGGGAAAAAAGGAACTGTTTAGTTGTGCTCAATTTCTTTATCTGGGTGCAAAATTGTGCTTGCTGAAAATGAAGTCCTGATTTATTTTCATACAGCAAGTAATTATTTATAGGAAAGTTACTTTGACTTGGCACAGTGTGAGGCTTTACATAATTTAAGAAAAAATATGACCCGTAAGTTTGCAAAATCTCCCCTGATAAGTTCATACAAAATATTCTTTATCAGACTGCTTAATGATTTATCCTGGCCTACAGTTCACGAGCATTTACCAGAATGCCTTTCTGATATAAACTGTCTCACTGAAACTAAGAAAATAAAATCAATTAATTATCACTTGCCCTTATAGTACAATATTCAGAGGGTAATAGCGTTTTTTTAGAGGAGCTTTTATTCCCAAATAGAAGAAAATTTTGAATTGATTATTTCAAAGCTAATGCATTTTTCTTTCCTAAAACTCAATTGGATTTCTTCATGATTCACTAAATTTTCCACTTTATAATAAAAAGGTGTTTGTTCTTCTGTGGCAATCAAAAATACAAACACACCACAGTGCTTTAACATAAATTTGTAAATAAAATACAAATTGTAATTATCTAACCAAACATACAGCCTCTACTTAAAATATGTTGCTATGCATTACATTTAGTTACTTGATCTTTCTCCTTCATTCTTCTTATTAATTTCTACCTGTAAATTTAGAGTTCAGTTAAAATATTTAACAATTCCCATATGATGCCAGTACATAAACATAGTAATCCCATTAACTATTAATAGCTGAATAATTACATTTTATGAAAATAAACACACAAAAAATTACTTAGACACCATGACATATTGTCATTCCATTTCCCATACAAAACCAAATTCACAAGCCATTTGTACATACACTATGTGTACTAACTCTACTTTGTGTACTACTTTAGTTCAGAGATTAATGAAACCACACAGTAGAAAATCATGTAGAATTTAATCTCTCCTTGCAGAAGACATACAACGAAGAAATACTACTCACATTGTCCTTCCATTCCATTTGCAAATTAGTCTTTTATTAAAATTACGTCAGCCACTCTTCTTTCTTTATGTCAATCCTAATATTAAATGACGGCCTTACTAATATATTATTATATGTTAATCAGGCGTTGCAAACACTAATAGCAATTAGCTGAGTATATTTCCCTCTGGGCACAATTCTAGGTAAACATGTTTGAAATTGGTAAATGGCTGCTATTAAAAATGAAAGCATAAATAAAGACCAAAATATCTTCTGTCCACAAGCAGAAGTAAGCGGCTGAATGGAAAGTAATTAAACTAAACAAGATCATCACATTTCAAGAAGTTTAAAGCACGGAAGTATCTTGAGTGGTTTAAATAGGTTCAGTTTCAGGGTTGGTTTGTGCTGCAGTATTATGTTCATCATGATCAAACTATTTCTTTTTGCTACTTAACCATCTGATCTTGAACAGTAATTGCTATCATACACTGTTGTCTGTAGAGTTGCACATAAATTCAGTTTCATTAATGTTCCAGTCTGAAACCTCTAGAAGTAGGAGCCTGCAGTGCTGAGCTTTGGGATGCCTAACTCCTAAATACCCTAATCTTAGGTACGGCAAAACCCATGTCTCCTATTCATCATCATCAAGAGGCTTGGTAGTCACTGAAGTTGGGACCCCTGAAAAGCAGCACCCACCTCAGCATCTGGACTGAGATAACCAGAGTGAAATACTAAGGTAGGGTTAGCTGCATCTGAAATGTGCCTCTTGCAGATCATCAGTATTTTTCTCAAGCATTCAGGAGTCACCTTAATCTGTCTTAGATTCACAGCAATAAATAATTTTCCCATGTCATGATTTATCTCAAACCACCAGCCAAGCAGCACACAGCCACTCACTCACCTCAGTGGGATTGGGGAGAGAATCAGAAGAGTAAAACTGAGAAAACTCACAGGTTGAGATAAAGACAGTTTAATAGGGAAAGCAAAACAAAACAAGGAATTAATTCAGTGCTTCCCATGGCAGGCAGGTGTTCAGCCATCTCCAGGAGAGCAGGGCCCCATCATGTGTAACACTTGCTTGGATAGACAAACATCATCTCTCCAAATGTCTCCCTCCTCTTTCCTTCTTTCTTGTCCCCACAGCTTTATATGCTACATATGAACCATATGGTCTGGAATATCCATTTGGTCACTTGGGGTCAGCTGTCCTGGCTGTGTTCCCTCCCAGCTACTTGTGCACTCCCAGCCTGGTCACGGGTGGGGCTGGGTGAGGAGGAGAAAAGGCCTTGGCTCTGTGCAAGCCCTGCTCAGCAGTAACGAAAACATTCCTGTATAACCAACACTGCTTTCAGCAAAAGTCCAAAACATAGCCCTGTACTAGCTATCTTGAAGAAAATTAACTCTATATAAACAAAACCAACATTTTATCTCACCCTTATTCCATATAATTTATGTTATGATCAGGTCCCACACTATTCAATACACCATCATTAACCATGCTTCCTCTTCCCGTTCTTTAATATTGTACACAGACATCACTGCCTTAGCCTATGGACCACCCCTGCAAAATGTCCATAAAATACCCACAAATGTTCACAAAAAGTCTTTTCATTTCATTTAGTCCATGACTTTGGGCTCCACCTGTTAAAGTGATCTCTTGGGATGGGAGAGGTGGAGTGTTTCTTGGAGCACATGGGCATCAAGGCCATCTCATGTCACTGCTGTACTTGCACTGCTTTTTGTAAGGCTTCTCCTCCACTGATTCAGGTTGTTCCTGTTAAACCAGTCCTGTAACATGCAATTCAAATCGTGGCTTACAACAAGTTAGAGGTATTTCCATTACTTTCTCCATTCTATTACGTTCTTCAACCCTGATGCCTTTGGGCTAGGTTACAGGATTTAACATTGCAATGAACTTTTCCCTTTGCTCTTAGTCCAGCTGCAGCAAGGGTTTTCTGCTGTAGCAGTTTTCGTAATATGTAACTCAAATCACAGGTTACAGTATTTTAAAGATATTGCCATTACAATCTCCCCCATTAACGTGTGTGAGCTGAAGGACAGCCTCTATCGCCATGGTCTTCACAATGCGCTGAAGGGGAATTTCTGCTCTGATGACTGAGCTCCTCTCCCCCTCCTTCTTCAAGTGGTATGACTCCTCAGACTCTTCCCCTGCTCCAGCATACGACCCCTCCCATGAGAGACAGTCCTCCATGAACTTCTCCAACACTGGTCCTTCCCACGGGCTGCAGTTCTTTACAAACTGCTTTAACATGGGTTAATTTTTATATCATTGATGTTGCTAGAAGTCATCATAGAAAGTTACTTCTATGTAATGTAGGCAATAAGTATATGCATTAATTTAAGAAACTAAATCCCACAGACTTCAGAAAAGAACTACAAACATGGATAGAATTCAAAACTAAGAGTGAGGTGAAACAGTTTGTTCTCAGATTCTGTACTTTCCTCTCAATCTTCAAACAATACCTTTCTGCCCCCTCAGTGAACACAGAGAAAAGTCTTTTATTGTCCAGATAAACTATTTCACAGACAAAGAAGAATCAAATCTGCTCACTTAGAGTATTAGCTCAACAATTTAACAATATTCTTTAAGAAAGAATGGGATGAGACCTTACAGGATAACATTTATTCCTGTTTAACTGCAGAAAGGAGGAGGAGGCAGAAGGAAGAGAGCAGGCAGAGGAAGTGACCTCATGAAAGTCATTGTGTAAACACAGTAGTATCAGTGACACCTTGAAGCATGACTTGTTTCCAAGAAAAAATCTGTTGTGCATACAGGAGAAAGTCTAACCTGCTACTGTGAAAACATGTTTTCACTGTGATGTTCAGGGAGGATAAATCATTTAAATTTCATGGGTCCAGTTGTTTTGCTGTTAAAGCTGACAAGAAAGCAAAAGTGAGCATCACTAGAGAAATCACAGTAATATGTACCTGTCATATTATAAAAAGTTGGGATCAAAGATCATCCACAGGTATCCTAATGCTAATTATAGAAAACCAAATTCTGTTTAAATTATACAGATACAGATACAGATACATCTATCTGTATCTCTTTAGTTTGTTTTCACAATTTGCTATGTGTCTGCATCTACTCATAAATGAGGCATTGTGTGTCATTAAATAGAGTGTAAATAAGTGAGACCTAACTGTGAGAGAAAAGCTTGAAATGAGGAGCTAGAAGGTAACCTGCAATACTTTACAATATAGAAGGTTCTTCGACGTGTGTGATATGTAAAGTACAATACAAAATAACTTCAGATATTGTAAACTATATAGAGGTTTATAGGATGGGATATTTTTCTCTCCTTTTCTAGTTTCCCACAAGAATTAGGCAATGAGAGCTTAGTTCATCTTCTAGATCATAGCCAAGCTTTAGTCTCACCTCCTTTCCTTCAAGCAGGACAGTAGATTGCAACAATATTTCATAAATGTCTGCTAAGAGTCTTGCCACCTCTATGGCAAGTCGAATTATCAAGCAAAATGGAAAAAAGAATTGCTTTGCAATTAATTAATAGCTTCATTTTTTATGTAGTTTCCTAGAGTGGTATCATACAGCATATTTTTAATCCACTGCTTCTTTCTTTCTGTTCAAGATTTCTGCTGAACAAATTCTGGCAGCACTTAACTATTAGGCAGGCTCTGTTGGCTGTACAACTCTTCACTGCTATGATTTGCTTCTATATTTCTCAATTTGTATCTTTTTGTTCAGAGGTAATGAGTTAAAGACATTTCTGGATCACCTTTTGGGCAAGTCAGTACCTCCTCCTGGATGCATGACATAGGCAATCATAGCAAACCTTCTTGCAAAGAGATTCACAGAATCACAGAATATTCTGAGTTGGAAGGGACCCACAAGGATAATTGAGTCTGACTCTTAAGTGAATGGCCCATACGGGGGTTGAATCCATGACCTTGGACTATTGCAGAGAGATTTAAATTTACTCCATACAAGTTATGCACTGGGAAAAAATATTCAAATTCACTTAAGTACTTTTCACCTACAACATTGTGTTAAATTAACACACATGAAAATTCTTTTCCAAGGGGATGCACGGAAGAGCCTCAATATTCTTTGAGATTCAGAGACAAAAGTGCAAACCTCCGTTCTCTCTAAGGAAGCTGCAAGAAAGCCCTAGTTGCCTTTCAGATGTGTGCAACAGGCAGCTGTAACAGACAGCAGTCAGAAAATTATTTTTGTGTGATGAGTCTCAGAAAATCCAAAGCTGAGGTTAAGACCAAGTGCGTAACAATGTGTTTGCCACCTCTACTGATACAGACTCACAGCCAGAACAAACTGAATATGATTTTCAGAATGTAGCTGAGAAGGAAGAAGTCTTGTTTCTCTGCAAGTTTTCCTCCTGTCTAAAATATATTCCTGCTCCCAGTTTGTTTCATAATAATACAGTTAGTCTCAGGACTTTTACATAAGGCAGTTGAAAAGTTTCCTCTACCATGCATCCTTATTTTTAAAAATAATTAGAGCTGTCTTTTTGTGTATAGCATAAAAAGTTCAGAGTGGAACACAGTGACTTTTCTAGTGCAAACTAATCAGTTCTCAGTATTGCAAAAGAAAACCCCAACCCAGCAGACATGAAGTTACAGCAATTGCAATAAGAAATTCCAAGGACATGAAGTAGTATTTATATTATTCTGGTAACCAAGCTTGGATCCAGTTCTTCTAGCACAGCTCTGAGGTTAAAGAAACCAACATGACACCTTTGCAATGAAAGGAGACTGCAAGGTTAATATAAACCAAATGTTGAAAACGCAAGATGTTTTCACTGTGGCAATATCCTGCCTTTCATTGTGTTATTTTTAGCCTGTCTTAAAATATGACATGATGGATAAAGGAAATGACTATTTTTATGGTCAAAGCTTGTGTGTAAAGATAAGGTGTGATGAATTAGCAGCTGCAAAAGAAGTAAAAGGTCTTTGTTTAATCTTTTTTAAATATATAATGAGGCTGTTTTGATCTTTAAAAAAAAAAATATTGCTCTTTTTTTTCCTGATGGGAAAATTGCATTTATTTCCTTGGGAAAAAAAAATAGTAAATTCAGTTTGAAACTGTTACTAAATCTCCAGTTTCATGTAAGACAAAAAAACCCATAATGCAAATTAAGTTATTTTCTCCCTTAATGTTAAATATAGTTTGGACTTGGCAACAAAAATAATCCTGACTAAAACTTTGCATGGTCAAACAAAGTAATAAATTGCTATAAAATATTATAGCTATTTTTTCAACTGTTGTTTTCTTTCTGTGTTTTGAAGTTTTTTGTTTAAGTTAATATTTTAAATTATTTTTAACACAAAACAGACATCCAGAGAATACAGCAAGATTTTCTTGCTGCCTGGCAGTCAGACTCACATAAAACAGATACATCCAGAAAGTAATAACACTCTGTTGCCATCACTGAACACACAGCACGCTAACTTGCATTGATTTAATCCCACAAAGAACTTCAGTGGATATCTGTGACATGTTTTATGTCTGCAAATGAATTTCATTCAAATAACTTCAGTTAGCTCATCTAATCTGCACTATTCACTAACGTGTTTTTGCATACTCAGGCTATAACACCTAAAATGTTTCAGTGTTAAAAACCAGCAATTGTTCAGATGAATGTGAAAAAAGTCTTATTATAGAACACAAAAATTTTGAATAAACATAAGAGTGTACATGATGCTCAGACTAGTCTTTTCTAGTACCTGATACCATGATTTTGTGATTAAAACATTCTATTTTATATGTCTTATTTTAAGTGAACTAGGGGGGAAGATAATTTTATAATAGC